>JAWLRI010000157.1:3621628-3642865 GCA_034781795.1 Crypturellus tataupa
CAGCATATGGATTCTGATTTGGGACTGCATGGTAGCAGAATATATTCTGAAATATATTGAGCAACTGGAAAACTTCTGGATAAAATGTTAATGATGTTAATAACAAAGTGTTAATTAATGTAACAATGCCTTTGAATATTTTTGGCATGTTTTCCAGCTGGATTGATCCTTTATTAATAAAGCATCTCATAGGTTTTAATTTACCTACTTTACTATCTGTGAAATTTGATTTTCAGTCTGTCCAGTTCATCAGTTATTGAAAGGGCTACATTTAGTCTGTGAAAGAAAATATATATTAGAATTTTACTAATAAAGGAAAAATGCTTTGAATGACCAATGCATATATATAAGAAGTAAGTCATAAAAGAAATCCTAGTTTGTAGGAAGAACTCATGAGGGAACACTGCTTCAATTTGAAAAACTATCCTGATTCTGAAGAAACAAAACCATTGAATCTCATGGGATAATTAAGTGCGTATAGCATCATTAAAAGACAGAGGGCACTCCAGCAGCACAAAAGCACAAAGGAAAGCTGGTATTGTAATGCAGAGAATTACACCTGCACTTACCTTTTGTATTGTTTTAATTTCAACAAAATGATAAGCTTTTTTTTTCTCCATTTTTGAATCCAGCTGTTTCTGTGAGGTCACCTTTTAACTTTATTGGTCTTGAGATATTGAAAAGAAGAATTAATTCACACTGTGTCAAAGTTTTCAGATTATTAGACTCAGTTCTCTTCATGCAACTGATATTCCAAAGTCTTCTAACAATTGCCTCACTGAAAATGAATGTCGCACATGAGGGTGAGAAGTAGAGGACTGGTGTTACTGATGCCTTCAAAAATATGGAAATGATTAAATAAATGGTCTATTATGTAACATTTTATGTTACTCTCAGCGTATATATTAGAATTAATATTGCATATTAATGGATGAACTGTAAAACAAGAGGTAAATTTAGTGGATAATAAATTAGGTTCATCTTCATCGTTCCAGCTTTTCCTTAAACCGCACAGGTGACTTTGGACAATTAATTTCATCCCCAAGTGCTGGAATATTCCATCCTTAAGCAACCTTAAAATATCTAAAGATATCTACAGAAGAAATAAAGAGATACATGCGAGCTAACTACCTCTGTCTTTCTATGACTCCCAATGGAGTTGATTTTTTTTTTTCTAGAATAGGAACTTAAAAGAACTAGGAAAGGAAAACAGAAGAGAGAAGAAAGGAGTATAAATTTGGGAATTTTTTATGGTTGTGAGATGTTAATTCCTTACAACATTTTATTGTAGTGTTCTGTTGAGAGTCCCTATGACAAAAAATGAAACGAGAGCATAAGGTTGGCTTTTGTGCCTCTGTAGCTTTTCTACTACAAGCTTGCAAATCCTAAAATGTACAAATATTTTGAGACCTTTAATGCATGAAGAAATGAATACTCTTTCTCTGTAGAATACTGTCACTTTTTTTTTTTTTTTTTTTTTGAAAATCTGATTTCCAGAAAACATTGAGGGCCATTAGACTATGTACTAAAAATGCAGTCTGGCTTCAGGGAAAATAAATTCAAGATTTGAAATTATTTTCTATTTTGGGGGAAGGGAGGCAGCTCACTCAGTCTGCACTGGATGAGTAACAACGCAACATATTTTAGATTATGAATCATGTAGGCATCTACAAAGATTATTTCTGGCAGAGTTATAAGTATTAAAAACAAAAAAATAAATTTTAGGAAATGTTAATGAAAAACAATAGCTTTCAGAACTTTGATTTCCTTTTCAGGTGTGCTGCCACAGGGCTAGGAAAAATGGCAAGTCTAGGCTGAGGACACCCTTAAATGGAATCTCAATGTAGTATTTCTAAGTGAAGGTATAAATATGTGAAGGGAGAATTAACTAAAGCTGTAGAGATAAGGAACTTCTTTTTTTCTCTCTCTTTCATTTTAGTTCTTTCATGCATCAGAGACAAATTGGAAGCAGCTTAAAATACAAACATAGCTATCTGAACATTTTCACACCTAGTGACCTGAAGGCAGTTTTTAGGCACCTAAGAACAAATATGAGGTTGAAAGATGTTGATTGCAATTCTGTGACTTCTGTGGAACACAGCATAGGAAATTTAACATAATATTTCTAAAGACACACACATATATATACATACATATTGACAAGAAATTTGAAATAGTTTGTGATAATGTCTAAAATGTGATATGTCTAAAATGAAACTATATACTACTGCATAACTGTATTACAAAGCCTGTGAAATGTCTATCTAACAGGTAGGTCAAACTTATACTTTGCAAAGGATATGAACCATGTTTGACATCACATACCAGTTTCATCTGATCAGAGAAACCAAGCAAATCTACGAACTATCAAACTGCCGTAAATGACAACTACTGCAAGATGGTATTCACTCCCTGTTAGGATGTTTTCAAAATAATAACCCTTAAGAAGGGTTAGTGAGAGAGGAAGAATGCTCTGTCACTTGGAGAAAAATACATATATATGTTAAAGCTGTATATCACATCTGATATTTTAGGCAATAACTTTGTATGCATTCTGGGCTGCATAGTGCCAATGGAAGACAAAGACCGTCTTACTTACCTGCAAAAAGTGATGAATTCTTCAATAGCAAAAGGAAGTTCACTTCAATGGCCAAAGGGCAGATCCAAGGAAGATATTAGTGGCTATGTTTGCTGAGGTTCAAAAGAGACATCTCATATATTTGCGTTCACCTTTGCTTAATACTGGATGTATTATTAGCCTGGACAGCCTGAAAATCAGTAGTTTCTGCCAGTGTGTGCCCAGAGCTACTCTGGTGAGACTTGGATCTGCTCATTTTGTGCACTGCATAGTACACAGAAGAGAAGGAGAGAGGAAACATAGCAAGGACTATTTTATTCAAAATACAGACACTATTCTGAACAGTGTTAATGGGGCAATTGCAGACTATTACTTCTTCCCTCTGCTCCCTGTAAATACTCTGTAAATACAAACTGAGCAGGTAGGGTATAAGATATCATATACTTTTTCCTTCCTCATCCCTGTTCATTTTGTTCTGTTTTTCTACGTTTTCATTTATTTTCAACTTATCTTTTTTTCACTTGCACAAAATGTACGGCCACAGACACTGCTACATAATATGTATTTAGCTTCATTTTTCTCTTTAATCTTAGCATGCTTGGTTCTAGAAACAGCAATTTAACATGTTCTCACAGAAAAAAGGACTAAGGATGATATAAAACTTATCTGTACCCAGTGTATGTGTAAAGCTGGGGGAATTATAGAAACATTAATAAGAAAAGACTAAACATAAGCAGTTTGACAAAAATTGTCAGCTAGGAATTTCTCTACAGAATAGAAATATATTTAAGTAAATTTATTTCTAGATATGACTGTAATCACAGAATAGTTGAGGCTGGAAGGGACCTCTAGAGATCATGTAGTGCAAAGCACAAGCAGGATTACCTTGAGCAGGTTACACAAGGTGGCATCCAGGCAGGTTTTGAATATCTCCAGAGAGGGAGACTCCACAACCTCTCTGGACAGCCTGTTCCAGGACTCTGTCACCATAACAGCTAAGACGTTTTTCATCAAATGCAGGTGGAATTTCCTGTGCTTCAGTTTGTGCTGGTTGTCTCTAGTCTTATCTCTGGCCAACGCTGAAGACAGCCTGGATCCATGCTCTTGACAACCTTCCTTCAGATACTTCTACACACTGTTAAGATCTCCTCTCATGCTGCTTTTTCTCCAGGTTGAACAGACTCTTCTCTCAGCCTGTTCTTGCAGATGGCATGCTCCAGTTCCCTAAGCACCACAGTCCTACACTGGACTCTCTCCAGTAGCTCCGTGTGTCCGTTGTCCTAGGGAGGGCAGCACTGGGCAAAGCACTCCAGATGTGAGTGGCCTCACCAAGGGCTGAGAAGAGGGACAGGATCACCTCCCTCCACTTGCTAGCAGCACTCTAATACACCTCACGATATCCACTGGCCTTCTTGGCCACAAGGGCGCATTGCTGCCTCATCCACCAACCTCATCCACCAGCTCCTTCGCTGCTGAGCTTCACTTCAGCAGGTCACCTCCAGCCTCCTGCAGGAGGATAGAGAGTTCCTCCCCAAGGGCAAGATGCTGCAGTTGCTGTCGATGAGCTCCATAAGCTTCTTCTCGTCCCATCACTTCAGCCTGGCCAGGTTCCTCTGGATGGCAGCACAGCCCTCTGGTGTATCAGCTACTCCTGCCAATTTTGTATTATGTGCAAACTGGCTGAGAGTGACTCTGTCTCTTCAGGCAGGTCATGACAAATAAATTGAACAGGAATGGGCCTATTAATGACCCTTGAGGAACACTGCTTGCTACTGGCCTCCAGCTGGACTGAGCTACTGACCAAAAGCCACTGAACTCTGCTATCTCAATCCACCTCAATCCACCTCACTGTCCACTCACCCAGGCCACCCTTCCTCATAACAGATCACATTTCCTATGAGAACATTGCATTTAGACTATGTCAAAAGCCTTGCTATAGTCAAGGTATGCAACCACTGCTCTCCTCTCATCTACCTAGTCAGTCATCCCATCACAGAAGGCTAATCATATAATATTGAAAAAGTATTGAAAAAGTCAGAACCCTCATTTATTTATTTATTTTCATATATGGCTTCAGAAGGGAGCAAATTGAGGATCGTATCTGGAAGAGATACATGGCTGCATTTTAGCAGATAGTAGAGGAATCAGAGTGAGCCTGAGACAGTTGAGATCATCAGTAAAACTAACCTGAGGAATTTCAGGGCTTTCTGGAATTCAGTAAATCACACTACATCATACCAAAGTACCTTAAGCAATTCCTAGTGGTGCTGAAAATCTTGCTAGGCAAGAGACAATTAATTAAAACAACTAATTTACGTAATTATCTTTTAACTGGACTTGGATGAGCCTAAAGGAGAGATTTATGGTCTCTTACCAGGTGTCCATCAGCTATAACTTCCTTTAGATCCTAGTGCTTTTTTTTGTGTGTTCTGGCTGTGACCCATCCAGTCTTCCTTTCTAATTCATCAATTTTCTCTTGAAAATCCATGCAAAGTTGTGAATTCTGTTATCTAGAGTCCTGTTCCTATTCTATCCTACAATATTTTGTTTTGTTTTGTTTTGGTATTTTTGTTTTGTTTTGTTTTTTTCCTCTGCTGAATACTTCCTGGAAAATATTTGCTGCATTGGAAGTTTGGGCTAGCAAGAGGCTTACTAGCTAGATCTTCATCTCTTTTCTGTCTGAACTGAGACATATTTCCCCCTTATAGCTCTGGTCTCCAGGTGCCCTTTCCCCATGCAGATATGATTCTTATTATTATTTCCTTATGACTTCCCTTATTGGTCTTTCATACTGCTGGAAGGTAGTAGATTGACTCTATATTCTTCTCTCCTTGTTTATTTCTTATTCTTTTACATTTCTCTGTGCAAGCATATTCTGTTTTCTTTTTTTCTTTTGTCTACTGTTGTCATGAGTGAGCCTTTAGACTCAGTCATAAAAGGTCTTTTAGTGTTTAGGAGGTGCCATTGACAAGCTGAACCCATTATATTTACAACAATGTTTCCCATGGAATACACTGAGAGAATATTGCTAAAGAATTTGAAATACTGCAGAGGAATATTTCTGTGAGACAATGAGGGCTGAAGGAGATTGTCAGCTAAATTTCTTTTCCTAACAGGAATAACAACAAAAAACAAACAAACAAAAAGACTCTTACTGAAAGGCAAGAGATTTCATTGAAGGAATTTTAGATTCTTCTACAACCATATCAAGTATTTAATCTTTTTTTTTTTTTTTTTTTCAAATCCAAAGACTGCACAGTCTTGCTTGCAGGATTTTGTTCCAGCTACTTTTCTTAACTGTTACTGTGGAAAGAAAGCATTTCTATGCTGTTAACATTTTTGTTAGAGCAGTGGAAAACACAGTTCTTAACTTTTTCAATTGGTGATGCAGCCTTAGCCACTGTCAGCAAATTGAGCAATGTGGGTGACAATTTTAGGTTCTCCTTCTAGTACCCTATGGCAGTTGAAAGATTAGGGACATGCCGCTATTTTATATAATCAATCAGTTCTGAAATACTGGAAGAAACTATTAGCTGAACTAGCTTCTACTTCTGGGGAAGTTATCCAAGGGATTGCCTCTGCAATGAAATGAATAAATATTAGAACTCTCCTGGCCATATTTTACTGCAACTTTTAAAGGAGAAAAGAATTTACTTCATTCTCAGAAAGGATCTTAATCTAAAAGGAAGAAGGCTTTCATCTTTACAGAGGGACATTTCATCTTTACAGGGGGACATAGTCAATGAATGGACTGACTAAACAAATCATTGAAAAACACAGAATCACAGAATGGCTGAGGTTGGAAGGGGGCTCTAGAGATCATGTAGTCCAACCCCCTGCTCCAGCAGGGACACCCAGAGCACGTGGCACAGGGCGGCATCCAGGCAGGTTTGGAAGATCTCCAGAGAAGGAGTCTCCACAAGGAGCCTCTCTGGGCAGCCTGTGCCAGGGCTCTGTCACCCTCACAGGAAAGAAGTTCTTCCTTACATGGAGGTGGAGCTTCCTGTGTTTCAGCTTGTACCCATTACCCCTTGTCCTACCACTGGCCACCACTGAGAAGAATTTGGTATCACGCTCCCTACATTCTCCCCTCAGGTATTTGTACATGTTGATAAGATCCCCTCTCAGTCTTGTCTTCCCCTGCCTAAATAGGTCCAATGTGCTTAGTCTTTCCTCATACAATAGATGCCCCAGCCCCTTAATTTTTTTCCAACCTCTAATGTTTTGACCTCCCTCACTTACAGCTTGGCTTACAAACAAAGAATGCAGCAGATTTCTCTGTAAATTCTATCTAATTTTCTCTTACCTCGAAACCAAAATAGAAACTAAATCTTTGACTCCACAAGCTAAGGCAAAACAAAGATTTTACTATATGTCTTCTGAATACATTGATCCTAGCACTGAATTGGATGGTCTAGTGCTGTCTAGGTCTGAAGTAAAAGCTATACAGAGAGAAGAAGAAAATCCTTTCTCAAGGAATTCATTAGAGATGTGATTTAGTACAACTAATGATGAGTTTCTATGATCTTATATAACACCAGGAAAATTCAGATCCTGTAGATCACAGACAATAAACTAGTAAGAGATTTTAAATGCTAAAACCAGGTTAAGATGATTGCGCCTCAGATGCAACCGAGGAAACTAACAAAAAATTAATTTATCATACTGAAAACAACTTAGACTCCCACCATGAAGGTCACAGCATATAGAATTTATAAATGTGAGAAAAGGCACCCAGAAGAGATAGCCATTTCAAAGACATCTACCTAAAAGTCCTGGGTCTCTCGTTTGAGTCTACTGGGTATCTGTACATCCACCTCCTTATGTCACACACATTTTAAATAGGCAAACATGACCAGGACCCCAAACAAACAGAAATGAACCACAGTCAACTCAACACAGCATTATGAGGCTCCTAGCTAGGCAAGTATGGTATTATGCAGGAGTGAACAAGGAAAGTCCTTGTACTGTCAGCATTATTGTCATCGTGGATGCTGTTGGACACCTGAGTGGACATAAAGCCAGGTGTTTCCGTATTTGCTAGAAGCATGAATGTAGTCTCAGTGTTTTTATCTCTGTGTCTGCTAGTCCTTGACTGCAGGTATCCAAGTCATAGATAATAGTGGCTAAGCTGCCAAGGACACAGCTTCCAGAGAAATATGTCCTCTAGGCTGCACCTGTTCCTTCATCTGATACCTGCATGGCATCTGCGTTCTCTGCTAGACCGCAATAAAACAGCTTTTTCTCCCTGTAGTTAGTAGAAATGTGCAATGGATGTTTAGTTTTCTTTCTCTACTGTTATCTAAAATGCGACCTCCACATGCTACTGCAGAAACTGAGGAAAATCCTCACAAGCTTCAAATGTCAGAGTTTAAATGTTCAACCCTACTCGCCTCTTTGCCACTGATGTCCCACTGACTGAAACATTATTAGCCTTGTGCAGACATCTCAAGAGCACATAGTTCTCATTCATCAAGTATTTCTTAGATTTTTGCATATATATTGAAATGGATCGTAGTTGCAATTATTTTTCTTTAAAATATTTGTGATAATTTCTTTTATGAAAAATTTCCTCATCTTCATGTTGCAATCCATTTTCTTTCTTCTTTTTTTGGTGGGGGAGGGGGGAGGTTGTTGTTTTTGTTGTGCATATGGGTCTTGGATTTCAAGTTAAGATAGAGATCACAGTCCTGATGGCAAATCCTCATCCAAAATCAGTCTCGTGGATTCTTGGCAATTCTGAACTACAGTCTGGCATGTATCCTCATTCTTTTACTAGATTTGGAAGCAGTATATGGCAGCAATAATCTGAAATTTGCATAACCTCATGGAATATCGACATCATAAATTGATACCTCTTGATCCATTCACTGATGGATGCTGCACCTTACTTACAATTTCTCTGCTTATGGCAGTAGTAGGTGTCAGTGTGGAAGTGGCTCAGGACACTTGCTCTCATGAGTTTGGAGGGCAATAAATTCGTCTTTGTAGAACAACTATCAGAAAACTATTGTTTAGGTTGCTTTCTTTTGGATGATTTGAAGTGTTAAACTGTGGTCTTTGGAAAAATGCTCCTTTCCTTTTCTGTGTATAATACTGATGACAGATAGAAAATATTTATATGAAAAAGCAAATACTGAGAGTTTTATGCAATAGGTGATTCAAAGCAGAGATGGGGTTAATTTAGAGGACACTGACTGAATCTTTCCAAGGAACATTTTTTTTTCTTTGTAGTTAAGAAAAGCTTTTTTAATCTGGAAGAGAAGGACAGCTGAGTGGGGATGAAACCCCTAACCTTCAGGTGTTAGTGTAAAGACACACAGTTGCTAATATGCTATTATTGAATTACTATTTAGCACAATCTATGAAGCTCTTGTGCACAGAATATGAGTCTCATGGCAGAATCCTTCCTATAAAGAATATTAGGCTATTTCATCTAAAAGTTTGTCTCTCATCTTTGTCTTAAAACAGAGGCCCTTTTTAGTTTTGAGGACAGTAGAATCACAAAAGTGAAAGTTAATAAGTGATCACTAATCACCTTTATGTAAAGAAGTGTCTTGCAATTATTCCATGTTTCTTTACTTTATTCAGGGAGGGAATAATCTGCAGAAGACTGATACTTTTCCCTTTTAAATCCATCATAGTTTTCTTTCTAAATCATTAGCAATATGTGTATCTGTAATTTCATTTCTCCTTAAAATCTCTGAGAAAAAAAATAAATAAAATGAGCACAGCAGCACCAATTAAATGTGAAATCTTTACCCTGTATTTCCTGGTTCAATACACTGTAAAAAGAAGGTAGTCTTAAGATACTTGCTTCTGTCTTGCTATCTGTAGATAACATTGTCTTCATTGTTATCTTCTTAAACTTTTTTTCCTTTCACTTTTCTAAATAAAGAATAAAAAGCAGGGCATTTTTAACTTTTCTGCTTTTCATTCAGAAGTCCTATTTAAATCCTGGAAACTAGCCAGAAACATAAAACAGTGAGAAAAAAAAAATCTCTCCAATACTGTGTCTTACACATATGTACATTTTTTGTTGTTTTTAATTTCTATTTTCTTTTTAAGTTCAAATATCTGAAGACAAAATAATCTCCACATCCATGATCCATTTGATGCCCTTGATATTAATTACTTTCTGCTATTTAAAATACATATCCTAGTTTCTGGGCAAAGTCTAGTTCTGGGTTTTTAACTTAGAATCTGATTTGGTTCATAACTGCAAGCTAAGTTCTGTACTCTCTCCTCGTGCACCAGCACCATATTTTTTTCTTTCTTTTTTTTTCTCTTTCTGTTTTTCATCACTTTTGTTTGTTCTTTTACATGTTTAACTTACATGTACAGTGAAGTACTCCTCAGAGAGTGAAGCTGTAATTTTATAATCAGTTTCTCTGCTTGCACTAACTGGAGAAATTTTATAAAATAATAACAGAAACTCTCAATCTGCTATAGTGAAATTGTAAGTTATCATCTGACTTCACCCCCAACCTGTCCCCCCACCATGGTCCCACGGCTCAGCAGATGAGGATATAGAGATGGATAACCTGGGTTATACCAGGAAAAGACACACATGTGGTCACTCACTGACACCCTTGAGCTGCTTTTTATTGACCATAAGCATGTCTCTAGCCCTTTCTGGATGGAATGAAAATATGCCACTGTAAAAACCGGCAAAGACATGTTTGTCAAAACATTTGCATGGTTCGTATAAACAGGAAATGTGACGGTTTGGGGTTTTACTTCTAATACATTTTTTTTTTTCTATTTACATGAGCTAGGAGCACACAGACAATCCATGAACAGTTGACATATTACAACTTTTTCAAACTTTGATAGGTCTCTTGTTTTGCAATCAGAATTCTATACCCAAAAGTTGAGTGCTATTTAAATCTTCTCCAGTTGTCCTCCGAGTTTCTGGAGCCTTCCAGTTCCAGTGAGTTTTTCACAGCTCCATTCCTCTGCTCAGAGTGTTTCTCTTCATGTGATTTTTTTCCTGGCATCATTGGCTCTTCATGATTACTCAGAGCCAAGGAGTCTAACAGAGTTCTGCCTCCTCCAGTGTTTCCCTTCTATCTGATCAGAACTGTAGAACATGATCCTGTGCACAAGAAAACAGAACGTTTCTAAAGACTTTTTTGAGAACCTCTTATCTGTAAGATACTGCTCAGCAGGAGAACAGGGCATCATTATCTGTCAGGGAAGAATGCCACAGACCTAGAGACTGGAAAACAAATTCAGGAGGGTTGTACCAGGATGATTTTGCATTTTGGATGTCTGTACAGGAGTGCCTCTTGAGCTGCCTGATGAACTGTTGGATCATCTACTCTCAGTAAGTGTTGAATAAATGCATATGAAATATCTTAGAAGTTTTAGCTGTGAATGCTCTTGGGAACCTGTGGAGAGCTAGACCTTGAAGAATTTGGGGTCAGTTTTTCAAAAGATGTAGGTACTCATGCAATTTCAGAAAAAAACAACAAAAAATGTAGGTCCTTAACTCTCAGTAAAATGAAAGGTATGTAAAGTACACACTGAGGTGTGTGAAATATTCCACTGGCAATTTGTTGTTGTTTATATGGAACAATTTGAAATGAAGGCCTCTATGCTTGGGGATATTAAAGTACTGAACCTAAAGTGCATCCTTGGCACATCCAGATTGCCACTGTACCTTCTACTTAGCTCACTATATTGATGTTTATGTCTGTGGGAAATAAAACATGCAGAAGAGATAAACTTTGTGAATTTTTCTGGTATGAACCACCTAGAAACATGGTTGCTTATAACTGTATTAAATGACTAAGGCAGTCCTCCTTCTGCACTAGAACAAGGGCCAGGATTGGGGACCCATACCTATGGATATGTGTTTGTAATGCTAGAAGATTATTTTCTGCTTTTATGCAACAAAATAGACACAACTTTTTTTTTTTTTTTTTTTTTTTTTTTTTTTCAGATCACAGCTACAAGTGTATACTACTTTATGGAAACTCGGAACCTCATAACTGAGGACCTAGAATTTGCCAAAATTTCTTATATGAGTGAAAAATTTCATATCCAGTAGAGGATGGCATACATAATTAGAAGTTCTACCCCTCCACAAGAATGAGTAGTTTATGTGGTTTCACATAAATGAAAACTCAGGCAGGTAATTTCTGGATAAAAGATGTTATAGCCATTTACACAAGATTTTCTTTTGTTTTATGTCAGGAATTGAAAAAAAGTCCAGTCTGCTAATAGTCAGAACAATAGAAGTGAGTTACACCTTCCTTAAAACTGCTCTTCAAAAAGGTACTTTTCTTCATAATGTTATACACAGCAGAGAAAGGTCCCAGTACAAACCATTTTACAGTTCAGACTCTGCTGAAAATTATTAAATGCTATTAATAGATTAGAGGAATTCTAGGCATCACTGAGGAAGCTGTTTATTATAGTAAATAAAATATTACTGTATCCTGCATCCCCATTTCAACAGTGCATTCTATATCTGTTTATTTAGAAACTCCACAAAATGGATAGGAAAAAGACAAAGAATGTATAAAATTCTCCATCTAATTGCACTTTTCCTCATATCTTTATCCAAATAAATTCGACCAATCATTTAGTGCTACCCCATATATTACTCGAACCATCTCTGAAGGTGCAGAAGTTTCTCATGTTCTATTTCACTTATTGTGAATTAATATGATCAACCCCTGATTATCTCTAGAGTGGAAGAAAAAAGCTTTTTCATAAGAAAATAATCATTGAAACCAATCACAGGGACTCTGGTATCAAAATTCCTCAACTGCAGGAGTGATACTTTGAGACTGCTTTGTTATTCCTCCAGCTACCCTGGGAATCTTTAATATATCTGAATGTTCAGGCACCTCTAGACCATCTTAAAGTTGTCTCTGAACTGTCCTTTGCAAAGACTATATTTACATGCAGCCATGAAGCAGATGAATACACTTGTGGAATTACCCTTTTCAGCGCTCACTTGGACAACATAAAGATAGAATATGTGGGAGTGAATGAATGCACTTATCTTCACCAGGAAAACAGGAGAGGAGTTGTGGGCAAGGTAATGTGGTTTTTTTTGAAGTGGTCTGTTTCCTAAGTCAACAAATCAGTGAGTACACCAGGTGAGTCCATGGCATTTATAACCTCATTGTTTCCTAATTTATCATCCTCAAGATCATTTTTTTGCATGGTATTCCAAGGGAGAAAACAATCATCAGAGCTGTAAGTCTTTGAGGGACAAATTATACTATGACTCCTATGGTTTGCCAGACTCTCATTTTAAGTGAAAAATACAGATGTTAATATAAAAATCTTCTTTATGCAGTAAATGTTTTGATGAAGAAACTTTACATGAAAGTAATCTTTCTAAATGCATCTAAGTCTGTTTGTATTTTAACTGCACGTTGGACAGACAGAAACACATTATTTTATATGCTCTGTGTATTTTAGGAGCACTTAGTTATTATAGGATGACCCCTCTTTTAATGAGAAAAATGTATACAAGATTTTTGTATACAGGAAACATAAACCCTAAGCCAAGCTTCATGTCCATAAGACTCTCAAACTCAAGAGAGTTGTGTGCAGTATCCTCTGGTGATTAAAATAACCCTTTCCAAGTAAAAGTTAGCCCCTCCAATCGCAGAATTATTTCAGCATATCAAAATGAAGCAAATCCCTTCAAAGGCAAACAGTAGGATACATAGCAAAGAATTAGACATATGGCAGATTCCCCTTAGTGATACAGGATGATTATGTAAAATAAAATACATATACAAAAAGGGTTTCCAGCACATATGGCAGGAGAATTTGAGAAGTGATGTCTCTAAGAGTGATAGAAAAGATGTTCTTCCTTTTTAGATGCTGGGTAGAGGTGAAAATATTCCTGAACAACTTAATCTTTGACATTTAACATTCAAAATCTATTCACAACAAGGTCTTTTCTGCAGCACAGCTCTAGTTGAAAGCATGTACATTTTAATTTATTTAAAAGTATCAGCGTATTAGTCTATAGGCTACTTTGATAGTGATTCCTTTAATCACAGGATTACAGGTAGTTATCAGGGTTGGGTGAACCCTTCAATATGAGCAATCTATTTAACAAAATTAGTTTGATTTGTTATTAACAAATGGAACATGAACTAGATTCAAAAACTCTCTTGAAAATATTACAAAAAGTTATTCTAGTGTTTAGCACACGCAAATTTGAGCCAATGGATCATTCATGAATTATTTGCTATGCTATTCATAATTTATATTTCCTAATCTCTCTGGTATTGCTGTCTGGCAGTAGCCCATTCATTGGATACAAGAAAATCTGAGGAAGCAGAGAGAGCACATGATACAGCCCTCACAGAAAGTAATATTTGTGGATATAAATAGGTATTTATTTCTACAAGATTCTCTGAGGACATGCACATTCCACAGACAAAACTATTAGTGGAACAAACATTTCTGAATGAGACATGAAAAAGTTGCAACATTATTCAAACTGAGTTGTATCCTTGTATCTGAGCAGGTATTGATGATCCTGGAACCAATTTATCTCATTATCATTATCTGCTCTTTGCTTTTTCATTTAGCCATAAGTGTGTAGGCCTTCACTTAGCCTTCCCTTAAACTAAACACCTTTTGCTAAAGAGAGTGCCAATGGCTTCATAAGGACACTGTAATATTGTAGATTTATAGCTGACTTTAAAAGCTGAAATAAGTCTGAAGTCAGACTGGGGGAAGAATAACCCCAAATGAAATGCAGAATAATTCAGACCATGACAATGAACAAAGTATGTTATATTGTTAGAAAGCTTAGATGTTTTCATTGTATTGATTTCCTGTTGGTGTCTTGATGAGTTTTGCCATACACAGTGGCAAATGATGTCACTTTGTCTTTCTTTTTATGATAAAAGCGTAAATGTACACTTTTACATTATTAAGCATATCTAAACAGGTTATTTCCCCTTCAGGCTACTGTTGCCCTTCTCCCTTGGTGTGCAACTTTTCATTCAGTTGATTTTTCCCCCATGCAGATGCCAGAACAGGAATTTCAAGAACAGATGCCTTGCATATCTGCTGCTGTTTTTCTGCTTTTGAATAGAAAGGGTGTACCACCACCCACTGCTGCTCCTTCAGTCCCATATTACTAGGTCGGGAAAGGCAGAGGCCTAGAAGCCAGCTCTGGATCTTAAGGTCTGCGCATCATGCAATAGTCACTGACCATAATCTTGTAGGTGTAAAAATGAGACTTTCAGACCACTGAAAGAGAACGCAATGCCACCCAGCAGGAGGGAAGAGGTGGCTGCAGGACATACCAGAGATTTGTCAAAGGGAGATTATGAGTGCTAGAAAGTCTTCATAACATGCCTCTGGAAGCTGTTACTTTGGCAAGCAGATCCTTTTTTAGATAGTGTTATCTTTTTCTTTGGATGGAAAACTAACAAACCAGTTGCTAATGACTTGAAACAGCTAGCTGCTTGGGAAATTCAAATTCTGTAATGCATGACTTATCACATTGTACAATTAACTCTTTATATCAATCTCCTATTCTCTTCCATTGTCTCTCCCATAAATTGAAATAAACATTGCGATGAGTGTGTACTTAAAGGGAAGCAATATCCTCATAAAATCACAGCCTCTTCAAGATGAATTGCTGTTGTACAAAATATAATGAAAATGCAGAAAAAAAGACTGTCTTTTATGCAACTCAAAGTGGCTTTTTTTCAAAGACTTTTATTATAATCACTTATTCTCCTCAGAATTATTTATTAAGATAAAAAAGAAAACACTGACTAATGTGAAATGTGAATTGTATTTATTAAACTTTTTAAATGGAAAAATAATAGACATAGGAGTTAAAAAAAAAAATAAAAGTTTGGGAAACATCACATCATCCAATCACAAAATAGAGTAAGTACTATGAAATTTCTGGGGCCAGCTGCAGCGAATATAAAATACTCATAATGAAGAATTAACAAATGAGCTGCAGGCCAAAACTCTCTTTTTCAATGCAAAGAATTTGTTAAGTAATAGTAAATCTTGAATGAACTCATACCATATTTGTTAAAAGATAGTTTCTCAAATAAGCTAAAGACAGTGAATAATTGAGTCAGTTCTAATCGTGTATAGGTAAATTTACCCTTATACCATACCAACAACCAGCACATTCAGACATCTAATAACAAATGAATTTTCCATGCAGCCATATCCATCATAGGAATTTCAGCGAGCTATTGGTTTTTCATATGTTATATGGCAATTTAGATATAACTCACTTTTTTAACAAAATCGGTGTTTAACTTTCTTACTTATTTCTCTCACATCTCACTAAAGAGATAAAGCTAAAAAAAAGATTGTGAATTTGCTAGTGTTTTGTGTGTCAAAATGTAATTCTGATTTAATTAAAACTTTGAAATCATAGGAAATCAGAAAATTATTATTTCTCCAAGCATTATTCATTATCTTAAAAGTAAATATCAGTTCTCAAAGCAAAGTCTGGTAAAAGGAAAATAATCAGTTATATTTTTTAATAATTGTAGAAAATATTTAAACTGCATGTGTGAGCTTGAAAATGTACACAATGTTGTTCCCACAACATTTTCTGCTAAAACACAAAATGTAACAATTAGAACAGTGATTACGAAGGAATCAGCTAACTTGCCTTGTAGAGGCTAATGCTGAAATGATCATTAGAAAAATAAATGCCTGTAAAAGCTAATTACTTTGATATTCTCCCTCTAAGCCATACGGGATACTCCAGGATTCCTGAAATCAGCTTTCAGCTGTGAATAGCAAAGTGGTAATTTGGCCACAACATATTTTTCAGCTCTCTGTTCTGCCTGTGAGGTTTAGATTTGGAGTTGGTCCTAAGCATGCCTTTTACTTTTACTCTCTCTTTTGAAGGGTCAGCTTTTGTGCTGGACCAGTTGTCCCATTATCTTAGTCACCTCCCTCATATCACTTTCCCCATAGAAAATGCGAGCTGACAGAAGTACTGATCTTGCAAAACAGAAGCCTGTGTGATGGCTCTTGGGCTCCGGGGATGGAGTGCTGTTTGTGCTACCTCTGACACTGGCTCCCACGGGCTAGGATTGGGGCTTGCTGCAGCTGTAGTGTCTGTCCTGCTCCGCCGTAACCTGCCACCAAAGCATGTGTCCTGTGCTGCAGACAGATGGAGTGACACTGGTCAGGCCTCCGCTGTGCCCAGACCCAGAAGAGAAAGGAGGCTGTTCAGTGGCTGTTATTCAGACAACCAGGCGGAGGAATGCACAGGTCTTGCCAAGAGTAACGGATTCACTTGCATGGGTAGGAAGGACTAAACACTTCTTTAAAAAATAATAATAAAAAAGAAAATACAAAGAATGATTTCAGCATCTTATGCCTGCTGTGTACTTCAGATTTTCAAGCCATTTCTAGTAAGCATATGAGTAGCATAGGAAGACCATAGGAGTAGCAGAGAGAAACATGGCATGATCCACTTAAAATGTAGTGTAGAAAAAACATACTATCTTAATTTGTTCCTCTCTCAGACACTGGATTGCAATTGCTGTGTGTTTATGTGTAATTCTTAAGTGCTTGCTACAGTCAGGATCTAGGAGACACTGGGCATCTGCTAGAGTCTCGAAGAAAACTCTTCTAGTGCCTACTTTCTGCACACATATAAGCCAGAGCATTTCTGCAGAGCCTCCTCACACAGCTGCCCCAAATCCCCATATCAGGAGCCTTTCTGGAGATTAAATTGTCTTGAAGTATACCCAGAGGTCCTGTGGTTTGCACAAAAGAAGCCAATGGCTCCTTTTGAGTGTTAAAAGCGGACATAAAACATAAAATGGTAAAGGGCTTGCAAAGTGTGCATTACGACATGCATTCCTCAGTGCTCTGCTCAGTTAGGTAGAAGCCCAAACCTGCTCCCTATGAGGGTACAATGCACGGTGGAAATCTCTGCTGCTTAATATACCGGCTTTTCACTTTTTAGTGCTCTTTGGCTGGGCCACTTGTTCAGGGAGCCTTTGTTTGAGCATGGAACCGAACAAGGGGAAAAGGGGAATGATGTTGCTTAGCAACAGCTCTCTCTTTGGTCAGGTAGTATATGATTACGAGGAAGAGAAATCTGTAAATTCAGTGGATTTGGGTTCTATCAAAAAAAAAAATATATATATATATATATAGATAGGTAGATAGATAGATAGATAGATAGATAGATAGATGGATTTAACTCTCCATAATTGAGCCTCTTTCTATGCAAAATATTAGAGCAGCATGATTCTCCAAAATCTAAAATACAGGATTGATCAGTCAAAAAAGTATATACTGTGAACAGCTGGAAATCTTAGCCCAATAATGCATTTAATTCAGCTGCTGCCCTGTATCTGACCTTGTACACACTTTAGAAATATATTTTTAAACAAAAAAAGTATATTCAAACTATGTAATTAATTTAATTTTCTTTATAAGCTTGTTTTATTACATGAAAATACAAATCTATAGTTAAAAATAAAACACTAAGTATCTTTTTTATTACCAGAGTATCGGAAATATTTTATGTCATTTGTGTTAAAAGGGTTCTGATTCAGCTTTAGATATATATTTATTTATTATGAATAATCAGGTAGTGGAAAAGATGTCCATTAGGAATAATTCCTGTCTCTAGATATCTTCACAGTCTGACACTTGTAGCAGAGGGAGTAATAGTATATGTAAAACATGACATTATTGTATTGATACAACCTTGTAAAAAAAATCTGTGGGTTGGCAGTAACCATAGCAGCACCAAAAGCTCTAAAGTCAATACCATTAACTCTGGGTGCAGAAAATATGCTATTTACCCCATCTACCTTTACTGAGGAACTTTATGTTTTTTTCAATTGCACTTCATTTTGGAACTCAAAGCAGGTATTTATTTTGCACCCTACATAGCTAATGTGTTCTGGTCTTGAGTCTAGTTTGAATTTTAAAGGAAAGCAGAAATATTGTATTTCTGAACACAGGCAAAAAAACTTCCATTCTGTTTGATTGTATATGTTTTGAATTTGATTGTTTTGAGGAGACCATTAGCAATCAGTTGTGCAGAGAAGAAAACTTCTCCAAAAAATAGCAACCAACCTGGCTTATCTGCATCCGTATTGTGTGAATCGTCGTCTCTGTAGGAATGACGCCTTTTGGAGAATATTATTTGATGGCTAGTTGCTCCGGGAGAAAAAAAGAAATAACAACAACAAACTCATTCAGTATCTTTTTCTGTGAAGTCATTATAACTTGGAATAGAGTCCTGGTGGATACGATAGTACACTCAGGACAGTTCTGCATTTATGTGTGATCGCCAAAGGCTTATGGTTATGTTCCATACATTATATTATTTGATTTGAGATTTCAGAAAATTTAGATCAACCTAGTTAACAAAAAACAGGACAAGTAGATTATGATGTTCTTAAGATGCTCTACCAACTTCTTTTCCAATGCATTACATATAGAACATCTCCCTCCAAAAGGTATTTCTTAAAAATAATAAGAAAAAAAAAGAATTATTAAAGCAACATATATGAAGAAAAACACAGAGTTATTCTAATTGCTTTATTTCTAGCCAAAAAGGAATCATTAATACAGAAAACACATACATACACACAAAAACTTAGGGCTAGAAATAATTAGATCTATTCCCTACAGAAGCAAGATAAAGCTCCAGCAACAAGAGTGCAAGACATTCATTTTTGTTAAATGATTTTGTATGATAACTTATGGGGATTGTTATGAGTAGATAGAATATCAGGATAATGTATGAACAGGTGTTGCCAAGTAAACCGTTTCAGCATCGATCTGAGCAGACTGCATGGGACAAAAAATGCTCAAGTGTGTTACAAACCTATCCGCACTGTATCATTTTTCCTTCTGCATTTCATGACTATGATAAGTATGCTTTTGGAACTGCAGTGTGACGGAGGTGGACCATATGAAATTGATTCACACCTTAAGGTTCAGTGGATGGTTCCAGGGAAATTACACACTTCATTACACTTAAGCACAGGGAGATGAACAATAATGAAATTCTAATATGTGGTAGCCATAGGGTAGGGATTATTGACATAAAGAGTAGTTCAAGGAAATGGCTTAGGGTTTTTTGGTTGACTAAGCAACAATCAATGTAATGAGTTTTAGCTAACTCTTGATAGGAAAATAGTATAACAGAGTAGTATTTAAGTGAAAAAAAAATCCATGTTGAAAAAATTACGTGTATTAGAGTAATAAAAAGGGATTGCATAGAATACTGACAAGCCAAGTATATCACCTCTGCACAAGGCTGATGTGAGCTACAAATAAAGTGACAGCATTAATGTAGGTTATCTTGGTTTTGTCAAATACAGTCACATGTTAGTGCTGCATTAACAAGAGTTTTGTTTTTAATAAGAGTTTTGTGTTTAATGAGGTTTGTTACAATGTGCATTCCATTTAATTCCAGTTAATTGTAAATGTAGGAGCTTCCAGGCAGCTGGCAACATCCTCAGCAACATTTTGTACTAAGATTTTTATATAAGCTCACATTTTTATCTTAATTTTCTGGCATCAGCAAATTTGCTGTATGCTTATATAAATATACAGAAATATACTTTTAAATCTGCTTCTGGAACCCAGTTCTCTCAAGATTTAAGGATGCAGTTTTCCAAAGATTTTAAAGGACAGAAGTATGAAAATCTGAGCTGGCTTAGCTATCTAAGTCCTTTTATTCTCTTGGAAAACCTCAACAAAAGTTTTTGTAGACAGCTCTGCTTAATTACTATGTCATGCTGTGTGTTTTAAAGGTAACTGAAGTATTTTTCTTTCCCATGGGCACCATGGAAAAGAACAATAATTTATCATAACCTTGTGGTCACCTACACGAATATCTTTTTTTCCTGAAGCACATGTCTGACATTCCCTTTCTGAGGCCTCTTTGGGTTGTGCTGAGCTACTGAGATATATCAGCTGCAGTTCTCCACTGTCAAGTGGAGAGAAGCAGAAACTGGGCTGAATCTGCAGAAAATCCAAGGGAATTTGGTAGGAAATGTTTTCTGCTCCTGAAAATACACTGATTAAATATTGATCAAACATGCGGATTCAATAGTTTTGTGTTCTTATTTTAAATTCTGTTAATTCTTGGTGCCTAATAATTACTGTCATTAAGTGATAATTAATAACCTTTTCATGAAATGCAAATACAGGATCTCATCCTCAGCTGGTGAAAATCACCATAGATGAGCAGAAGTCCATAAAGAAAGAGATAATTCCACCAAGAGAATGTAGCCATTATCTTTCCTTTCCTTACATAATGGTCTTGCTTTCTTGCTTCCTGTTTGATTATCATAGTGCTCTCGGGCTACAGTCAAAATTAAGTCCTAGATTTTTGTCCCTCCCTCATCCTCTTTAACCCTCTTCTCTAATTTCTCTCTCTCTCTCTCTCACACACACACACATATCATATCTTATGTAATGTTCTGTAGAGATTACTGTGAAATTCTCTGTACACATGTAAGGCACCATTTGTTACTGGGTACTGTTGCACAGAGCCATATGACTTTGATCTTCCTTTCACAGAATCCCAGAATCACAGAACAGTTGAGGTTGGCAGGACCTCTAGAGATCATCCAGTCCAACCCCCCTGCTCCAGCAGGGACACCCAGAGCACGGGGCACAGGGTGGCATCC
>JAWLRI010000157.1:3661919-3681184 GCA_034781795.1 Crypturellus tataupa
TACTTCTACCGCATGAATTTACACTATCAATGTGCAATCTTCCTTGATTAATGATACTAATATTTTTTAACACCAGATGAGTACAGAAATGAAATTATTTAAAAATGGTGTCTGCATCATTATGCATATAAGATATGTGACACTTAGCATAAAAAAAAAAAAATCTAAAAACTGTGAAAACCTTAAAACTACCTCGCATATTGTGTTGTAGCTCTGAACAGCTACATTTAAATAACTTCTACAGTACTTTCATGTGATTAGCTTAAGGTGGTTTTAAATTAACCTCTCAGATTTGTCCTAAAATATATTTTAAAAACTTTGAGATTCTAAACTGGTACTGTGCAACATTTTTATTGGCTTCAAAGTAGAGTCTTTCACAGCAGAGAACATAAGAACAGAAAATTTGGTGTGAAAATGCCTACAAGGACTGTTTTGTATTTGTGCATGATTTATTGGTTTTATGGCATTCGCTTGAGATTTTACCGTCTTTAGTGATGGTAGGGTTTCTGTGAGAAATCTTGGAGTGTGCACTGCATAGTGTGCACTGCATAGTGATACTTGTCTTTTAGGATTCCACAGCTCAGTAGCACTTTATGCATATATGCTGCTTAAAATATTAACACTAAAGTACATGTCCTTTGTTTGAAATAAGTTGTCTAAACATTTGAGTTTTTTTTCTCTCTCTCTCTCTCTCTTTTTTTTTTTAATTTGGCAATATGTATAAAGTTTGTCTAATCAAATAGATTAGAGGTGTAAACTGACAATCATTTACTGAAGAAATCTTGGATAAGATATTTCTATCTTGTGCTAAGAGTAGAATTTTTTTATATTTTCCTCTGGATCTCTTTCCTTAGTCCTTGCCAAATTTAGCTTTATCATAATCTTTCTTCTTTGCTTTTGGTATTTTAATTATGGCACATGTATATATCAAGGTTCTTGTTAAGATTACATCACCTGGAAATCTGTATACTGAACCCCAATCTTTCTTTAGGTGATCTCAGAACAAGGCAATCTCAGAGCTTTAAGTGGGAGAAAATGAAGAATTCTTTAATAGGTACAATGATCTCAGCAGCCTCAAATTTCTAAAGGCTTTTATACTAAGGAGCTGCTCATGCACAAACTACTCACATTTTCCATAGCATCATAGTGGTAGATTCATGTGAATGTGAGAGGTCTTAAGGGAGTCACCACTGTATACTTTATTTTCATAGGCTTACTAATCACAACGAACTAAGGCTTTCTTTCTTTTTGGGACTGTGCAAACATAAGAAAAGCCTGCCTTTTCTCAGCTGGCCTTACATTTTGAATTAACCCTAGCATTCTGAGCTGGTTTAAATCACCGTCATCATTGTTCCTTGCGTAGAGGCTCTCAAGGCCTCTCTACTTCAGACTACAGTGAATTATACACGTCGCTGAACTAGTCATACATACCAGCCTTGGTACCTAGAGCAGTGTAGGAGTTTCAACATAGACTGCACAGTCTAATTAATCTTGCTGAGCTGCTTGTGTTGTCACAGCTAGACACCTTGTAGAGCTGTGCTGGCTGACGCGTCTCGCTGTCACACTGCAGTCCTCTGCGCAGATGATCGCTAACTGCCTTACAAAGAAGATTAGTTGCTCAGGTTAAGTGCTTAAATTCCTAGCTTAAATAAGCTGGAAACCTGTACTCCTAAACCAGCAATGACTGTTGAGTCAGGGTCTACTCCCAAGACTCAAATCACTCCCTCTCTATTAGGTGAACCTGTCATGATTCTCCTTCTTTTTTGTTCACACATACTTTTTATTTTATCACTTTATCCTTTGGTTATATGCTATGTATTTTTCACACTGTCACTTTCTTGCCCTCCTTACCCTCTGTATGTAATATGATCAGATGATCACAATGGGGAAAGGCTGAATTGGTGATAATTCAAACTTATTCCTGCCTGCCTTTGAGCATGCTAGGAAGGAAGGAGAAAAGAGAGAAGCATGGCTTCTGTAAAATGACATTCTGTTTATTTTGACATTCAGTTAAGAATATCCGAGAGTTTCATCTGAATCATTCCTTCAGTTCTGATGATTTCAGTTTTGATGGCTGGCCAGTGAAAAAATGGAGCTGAAAACAAGGCGAAGCTTCACATAATTGAATCCCACTAAACCTGCAAAAACAAAGAGAAGTAGATAATGATTATAATGATGATAGCAATAAGAAAACTAATAATAATAATTTGGTAGTAGCAATAATAATATACCTTCTGACTGGAAATCTCCATTAGGTATCTCAGCCCTCAGCGTTTTAAAGAACTCTTTTCCAAGTGTTTCCAGAAATCACAAATCAAGCAGTATCTTGACTCCCCGGAAAACAAGAAGGAAACCAGAGCAGTTTCTCTGGGAGATTCTTATCAGTATAAGCTGACTGAAACAGGATTTTCTTATGCAGTTTAATTGTAGAATAAACTCTAAGGAAGAAAACAAGCCCTTTTTTCCACAGAGGTGTTCCTACCCCAGGTTCAGACCCCGCAGCTGCAGTCCCTCAGAGGTTATCTCTACCCAAATGTGACTTATCCACACGCTTTAGCCCCCTCAGAGGCATCCTTTTTTTTTTGTATGCAGTATGTCCTTCCACCAGGGCACTTCCAGTCATGTCTCCAGAAAAGTCCATTCTACTTGCTCCTTCCATTTAATTTCTCCAAATTTGTCTCTTCACCATTCTTGTTGTGTGTCCTCTGTTGTGTCCCCTGTTGCGTCCCCTGTTGTGTCCCCTGCTGAATCTCTTCTCATGTGCATCCTCACATATCCCCTCATCTTTCTCCTCCCCTGGTGGCTGCCATCCTTTCTCACACAGCTTCCCAGATTGGTACCATGAGCTCCTCTGATTGGTGGAAGTTCTGGTGCACACTGAGCTCTTTCCTTCTGTTTTAGAGAAATTACAAGCAGAGGTGACTGACACACGGCAGTTTCCGAGCCTCCTTGACACAGATAATCCCCGTGATAATCCCCCATTCTATTGAAACCATGCCATTTATGCCTAATATGGCATTTTCACAGTGTATTTTCAGTTTTACCAGATAAGTGCTGTCATGTGATGAGCATCATAAACATAGGAAACACAGACTAGTCAAGGAATAACAACCATTTTTCCAGTGGCCATTTGTATCTGTCTCTGTAGCAGTTTTCTAACCTCTCCAATACAGACAGAGACACACAGTGTTCCAGGAAATGTTTATTACTGTTTTGCTTGTAGACATTCAGATACAGTGAGTGATTTGTGTTAAGGTGGAAAGTCAGGTAATTATTTAGCTAATAAATGTACTTACAGATTTCACTTTATAGTACTTTCATTCACTTTCATTTATAGTCTGGCATGTTGTGATCTTTTTCCATGTGAGGTTTCCTGAAGATGTATTTGAAACACTTAGTTTAGTAGTTTTAACTTTAGATTAATTTAAAAACAACTTCTATATCTTTGCTTTAAATGACATTGAATTCACTTGATTATTTAATGTAGCATATGATTGCTACAAACAGCAGCAAATTTACCATCACTAAGAAGTTTGTGTCTTAGTGATAATTTCATTTTTCATTTTCAATCATTAATTCATTTCAATTCACCTGCTCTCTGCATGCTCATAGTATTCCAGTTTCTTTCATTTCATTTTTGCAGCATCTATCATATTGACCAAACACATATCAGCTATAGAAACCCATCACTCTAAGTTTCTGAGTGGACAACTATATTTTGCTCTACAGCTGGCTATTCTACTTTCTTTTCAGCATCTTATTTGATTTTCTTTACAAGTTAGAGCACTCCACATGATTGGCGCATCTGGCACATATTAGATAAAATGGTAGAACATTTTTATAGAAAAGCTATTGTCCTCCCCTGTGGGGAGAAAAAAATAAAAGAACTATTCATTATTATTTTAAGATTAAAATTAAATTTAAGATTAAAATACTTTACATTCCTTCCAACTAGGAAACCAAATGCTTAGGTGATGTAATTCAGCATAGCTTCACTAACTTCAGTGAAGCTCTGCCAATTTTATATCAATTGTGAATCTGGCCCAAGCTGCTTTCTGCATTTCTATTGAGTGAATTTAATGGGGATTATTGTCAGTTTTCCTTGCAAATGCTGAAATAGTGCTTATTGTCCCTCATAGCTGAAAGTTATTGAGCACTTCTGTTGCAGCTTCTCTCTTTTTGTCATTTGTGCTTCTCAAGAAAATCTGTGGAGGAAATAATTTGTAACCAGTGACTGAAAGAATGACAAAACATTTATTTTGAGAATAAAAAGCTCTCAGTGATCATGAGGAATAGACTTCAAAAGGATCACCGAGCTTCAGCACATATAGGGCAGCTTTTTAAAAAGCATGTGAGGGCTGTCAGGTAGAAATGTTCTATTTAATTGTAACATGGAATAAAAACTGCATTCACAGAGTTAGGGTTTTTAGTCGAAATTAAGGGCTTCACGCAAAAGGGCTATTTAGAAATTAAGGGCTTGTGGCAAAAGTCAAGGGTGACTGAAATATAAATAAATAAAAATCCTTATGCCTCATCATAATTTAAAACCTATGCAGACAAGTCAATACATCAGCCAAGTTTTCCCTAAAGAAGCCTGGGAAATCATCTGTCATAAAGTTAATACTAATGCATGAAAAATTAACTGATTAATTTTATGTGTTCAAGGAAAAGAGTGCACACAAGTAAATATTCTCAATTCTTGGATTGCAAAGTATTAAAATTAATTAATGGAAGAGGAAAAAAAAAAGAAAAAAGCTCTCTTGCAAATATTGTACTATCCTACAAATCCACAACAGAAGAAACTTAAACCAAGTTAACTTCTAAGGCACATAATTAATATTTTGCATGAGACAAGTGCTTTTTCAGTGATTTATTTTTAAATAAAAGGCTCTAATATACATAGACAAAAAGCAGGAAGAAAATTGTTGAAACCAAAAGATGGTCTAGTACATATTGGAATATTCTGTGATAGACTGTATGTTATGACTTAGTAGTTTGGATTGATCTCAATAAAACAAGATTAATAATAAAGTAATAAAGTTCCAGTTAGATACAATTATTTTATGTGATTCAAACTGATTCTGATTTATGAGTTTCCTTCTATTACTTAATAACATCAGGTGAGTGGGTTTTTAGACACTTTCCCTTTGGCATCGTCCTAATCAAAGCCAATACATTTCCATTCCTTCAATAACCATAAACACATTGGCAGAGGATAAAATTATTATTTCTGTACTAAATGAAAAGATGTTTCCTCATTAACATTTCTGAAGGAAAGAGATGTGGCATTTAATGAACACTAAACTTAATGAATCATGAAGTAAATCTGACCTAATTCTATGTACAGCTCTCTACTGCTTTCAGATAAGAGTTGGTCACTCAAACACTTTTTTTTTCTGGATCTTTGTCTCAGGGCTTATATGACTTACAGGAGATGAGCTTTATTTTACATCGGGATGCATTGTTCTGTGCCTGCAACCAGATATACACAGTGCTCCTGAGTGATCATATCCATGAATAAACACAGTTTTCTCTAAACATCATTTATTTGCATCACAGCTGATGCTAATTTTGCTTTCTCAGGAGTCTGGATTGGTCAGAGAAATAGTAAAAGGGAAATAGTAGAATATCCTGTACACAAATATTTTAAAAAAAATAAGCCAAACTTTTTTTTTTTTTTTTTTTTTTTTTTTTTTTTCCCATTGTAAGACAAAGGGTAGACAATGCAGATTAATACCAAGAGAGTGGCAAAAGATTTTAAGAATTTCGCCATTTCTTACAAGGGAGTTTTCTTCCAGTAACTGAAGATCTAGTTAATAAAATTCAAAGGTCTTTTTGCCATCAAATAGGTAAGGTGATAGGCTCAGAGGTAAACAAGGGGATGGAGTTTACAGATTTTATTATCAAAGCCATGAATGGCATATGTACCACATACTTATCTACATTTTACACATCAAAGAACATCCAGTGTCAAGCAACTAGCATAACGAATACTGAAAGGCAAATTAAAGTAATATTTAAAACAAACAAATAAAAAGTAGTTTGAGCAATAAAAAAAAAGTCAGCTCTTTGTTTCTTTTTCCTCCTTTTAAAAGTTCAATGTCTTTGTGTTAAACACCATGAAACAATTTTCCATCATTTTCCATGGTATGTAAAATCCTTGCTTCTTAGCAAGACCACAGAGATTTTAAAATCTGTCAATCTCTTGAATTAACTTTAAGATAATTGTCTTTTTTTTTTTTTCCAGTTTTGTTACACTTAAAAGATGTGCTCTTTGCTTTTGCATTTAGTCTCTTAGCTTCAATGGAAGAATTGTTTAGATTCCTATCTTTATCCATTCATTTTGCTCCATACTTACATAAAGACTCTTTTTTAGAGGTCAGGAATAGAACTATGGTTCTTTTCATTAGCTTTTCACCATGCTTTCATGTTGGCTGGAAGGAACAGGAGAGGGAGACTGCAAGCACAAGTAGTCCTGCAGCCATTTAAAGACTAATAAGAAAATTTCCTGTAAGAAATCTTGAGAAAATTACTAAGCTAATTTTGCACAAATTTGATGCTACCTAACCTTTAGGGTGTGTAACTATAGCAGACTACTATGCATGTATTTTCAAGCATGAATGTAAATAGGAAAAATTCCTTTTTAGGTATCAAAGCTTACATTTGTAAAGGGGTGAAAACCTGTGGTTTGAGGATTTAGCCATGAATGTAGCTTCTGTATTTAGTTCTGTTTGAAAGTTTCAGCTTAGTCTATAAAAGAAAGTTAAGTTGAATGAAGCAATGAATCTGAACCCCAAGTTTAAAATTCTTATCTCTCAAGTCTACTATGTTTCTGGGGGTATCATTTGAGCAGTTTTTTGGAGGATTTAAGGAATTGAAGAGGCACAGAAGCCCAGGATAATCTTCCATGATTTTTGTTTCTATTGAGCTGTCTCTTTTCTGTTATAAATTCTTTGATTTATCAAGTATCAAGTAATTTAGAGTTTCAACTTTCTGCCACATGGTTCAAAGGGAAGGCTGATTGACTCTACTAGAGCAAGATCAAGTCACAATAGCATAAGAAAAGATGCACAAAGAAGACTGAAAAAATACAGCTTTATTTAATAGACCAGGCACAAAAGGTCATTTAAAATATACAAATACAGTATTCTTTGGGTTTGGCATTTGTCCTTTAACTTCCACCTAAGCAAGTTCCTGGTGTGGCTGCCCTCAATCTGGACAGGAAGGTGCTTCTCAAGTGAGGTCATTCCAGCTCTCTAGGAACATCTTATCCTTTCTGCTAATTTTTTGGCTGGGAGTAATAAAGCCAGAGACAGAGGAGCCTGCATCTATTAAATTAGTTCTTCTGGAGAAGTAGATAAACCTGTAGCACATGCAGTTTTAGGTAAAGGATCATTCCTTTTAGCCCCTAATGTCAGATATGGGACAGCACCTCTTCAGTGCAAAGAAGCTAGCAGATAAATGAGACTGCTGGAATGAGTCCAAGTATTGCTTAAAGATGAAAAAAGTTATCACTTACCCTTTTCATCATTTCCCACTTACCGCTGTCCCAACCTCTTCTTCAGTTGCTCTGGTTATAGTGCTGGAAAATATGCTATCAGGTCAGCTCAGCTCAATAAACAAGAAGGGTTTTGTTTGCTTGTTTAGTTTTGGTTTCTTGTTTTGTTTTTCTTTTCCCTAGTAGATTAGTGCTCCAAGGGTTAGTGATCTGAACTTGCTGAGAGAGAGCAGCAGAGCAGCAGAGCCATACAGCCAAATCAGAGAAAGCTTTGGATTACACAGCTGGAGGCAGTGCTGAAGTGTGTAGCCTCTCTCTGCAGGGGCATTACATTGATACAGCCAGCTGCTGAAACCTGGTATTAAAAAATACACAAGGCTAAAAGGAAGTGGGGAATATTACAGGAAAGGGCCAAGTGTACAAAACATCTCTGGTAAGGAGGACGTTCCCCATTTTACACACAGTTCACGATGTGAACAAATGTGTCTACCAAATCAATACATTTGGAATCTGGGTTTAAAGAGGTATGCGATAAAATTTAGGCCTAAGTGGCAGCTGAGTGTAACTTAGATGCAAAAAAAGATCATGAATATGTTATGTAATTGAAAATGCAGCAAACAGTAAGGTCTCTGAAACTGATTAGTCCTTGGCCATATATGTATGTGTTCAAAGCATTACATACAATTACACTTTTATCAAAAGGCTAGTATCAGCATCGACTTAGCAGATACAAGTATGAGAATGAAAGCCTTGATAAATGGAAAATTAAAAAGAACTTTTCAGTAAGAATTGAAGCAGAAAGTGACCAGTGCAGTTTCTATTTCTATTTGTAGAACCTAAAATAACTGTTACTTAGACAGAAGTTGCTCTAGACCACAGCTGCTCTTATGGGCAGTTCACACATGACAAAGACTGATAAATGCTAACATGTCCAGTATAATGCGACAAAAATGATTAGATCTTTCTCTGGAAAAGGGATTATAAGATTAAATATGCTTAGCTCAAGCTATCTGAAAGAACACATTGTGAAAATATTATTTATATGAGCACCAAACAGCGAAAAGCAGAGCTTTCATTTAGTTTGATTCCCCTAATTTTAGCAAGAATTAAGATGGTAAGCTGTGACTCTTTTTAAGAAATATTCAATGAAGAATTAGTACAAAATTCTGATAGGGAATGGTGCACATGTGGTTCATGTGACCTGGCATCTGCTAGCCAATAACCTAAAGATTATGGAATAGAATTTAATCCATAAAAACAAAACAAAACAAGACAAAAACTGGCACTGACCGACTGGCAGCAGTGGGTGCTCTTTGTGGCATGTGCATATCACTCTAGACCAGAGCTGTGTACAGCTGTCATTTATTTTCTACATCGTCCCTTGTCTGTGTCTACAGTGTATATACATTTTATACACCCCTCTGAACATTTCAGATAGTGATAGAATTCATTGTCCCTACATTACAATAAAAAATGCAACCTTCTGTCTCACTAGCTTTAGGCCGTGGCAGTGTTTTAATCTGCTGACACTCAAAATATCTCAACTTTGTGGATTCTCATTCCCAAGAAATACACAAGAGAATGGTCAGCTTCAAGCAATCTGCTCATTTAGTTTTTCATCCAAAGATACCTAGTCTTCAAAAAGGAGACTTCTGTTGTTTTGCAAAAGCTTCAATGTAAACAATAGTCAACATGGCATCAGAATATAAAAGGGATAAAATTGATTCTGCATTTAAAAGAGGATGAGGTGTTTACTGAATTCTGGAGAGAAAACTTGTTATTTTCCACATTACACAAAGACATCTCAATTATTATCTGCTGACATCCAAGTTTTGATTCCTAATTGACAAAGCACAACAGATATACATTTTTCCAGCTGTTGTATTTCAAGAGTGTTAAAAAACAAGTGGAAGGGGGAGGCCTGGGACCTATGATAAGTCATCAGAATGAAATGGAATAAAATACATTAAAGGCAGACATTACTTTTGAAATGAAAATCTTAAAATTCAATTAAAAGTAAAAATGTAGCATATGGATCCGATTCATTTGACAATTGCTGAGTTTTTAAGTTCATAATCTGGAAATAATACTGATATGACAGCACCTGATGACTTTCTTTGTCATATTCTCCTATGTTGTGTGTCAGTCCAAAAAGATCAAAAAATGGCAAGAATAAAACACTGAAATAAGCAGAGAGGCAGGAAAGAAAGAAGTAAAAATATTGAATAACTTTGCAATATCACATGAGCATGGGTTTCATACCCCAACTCACTCTTCAAAACTTTAAGCTGTAGAAAGAAATAGTGCTTTAAAGTTTTTAAGTGTAGAGTGTTGCTTATATCAGCCTCTCTAACATATAAATGAAACCAACAGCATTTACCATAAACTGTCTGTAACAGTTTAAATTTTTGTTTACAAGAAAAAAAAAAAAGACTCTGTTTTGGTTGGATTTTAGGCAACATACTGGAAAATAACTACTGCGGGCACAAAATAATAAGCTAGGTCCTGAAACACAGCATGTGGAACAACAAAATCCTTTCATTTGCAGAAATGTCATGTTTTATTAGTAAAAGACGCTTTTATAATACCTCTAGGATAAACACTCAAAAGAGTGGGAGGAATCAGCAAAGAACAGCCTTCTTCCAGAAAGCTTTGGGAAGGGATGGAAAAGCCTTACTACCCCTGTTCTGGGCACCTGTAATGAGTATCAAAGGTGGGGAGAAAAAAAGCCTGCTGTGCTTCAATACAATAAAATGAAAACTAATAATCAAAAACTTAGAGAAGTTCTTTGTTACTTCTGTACTGGATGACAATAAGAAGTCTACAAAGAAAACCTCTGAATGCAGAGTATGCACCTGTATCCCTTGAGAATTTCTTTCATGTTTCATAAACTAAAATTCTGTACTGCTTATAATAAAATAAATATTTTTATCAAAATGCCTGTGAATGACATGGTGAATAATATGAGTATTTGGTGCTTAGCATACTAAACACCAAATATACTAATGATATACTTGAACTTTGGATGATTTTTAGCACGGTGTTTTTAGATTTTGAATTTAGTGTCCTTGCTTTAAGTCTAAAAATAGACTGGCAACATTTAGAGCTTATTAATTTTTATAGTTATTTCTAGTAAAAATGCAAGTATTTGTATGTGTTTAACATATAATAGATAAGATTTTTTAAAAAGTTTTAAGAGATGATTGTGTATCAGTAATAGTATTGGCACATGATAGATTTACAATAGGTCTTCACTGAAAATTATGTAAAATAGAGGAGGAAACTATAACTGAACTTCGAGTGTTTTCCCAACATCTAATGATTTGATAAAGATATAAATCTCACTTTGCCCAGATAAAGATTTCTAATTGCTTTCATGCACCAATTTTGTATCATAGTTTATCTAAAGTTACATTTTTAGAGCTCTGCTTGTTTTTTGTTTTACAAAAACAAAGGTGAAAAGCTTTGTTAACTCATATAATAATTATAAAACAAATGGTTGCATTCTGAGCATCCTTACAGTTGTGCAATGCTTTCTGTTTTAATACTGAGGGAAAATAGAAAATAAAGCCTTCACTGAGAAATAGTATTCTCTTCAAAGGAAATTTTCTTTCAATTGGTGTGAGCTATAAATATTTAAAAATCACATATAGCAGGATTATTCTAAAGCACTTATCACTGACTTATGTATTCTTGTGGAACTAATGGTAAGATGTCCATTAAACACAGTGGAAGCACATTGAGCTCAAAGATTTTTGTTGTCACTCTCAGCAGACTTGTGCAGGAGATAAGACTATCTTTTAAAGTCCTGCAGAACAGTGGGTTCCCACTCAGAATGAGCTGGGTTAAGTTCCAGAAGAGTCAGTACCACGGCAGATGTCTTCCTGTCAGGGTAAACTCTCAGCAGCCATTTAACGTCTTTGTGTAAGGAGACAGCTGAAGCTATAACAGTCATGAGTGAAAATACAAGCCTAGGTGGTTAAGGGGAAGTCAAACTGTGTGATTCCAGAAGTTTCTATAGGAAGTATCATAGCACCGAGTGCGATGAAGTCACTGATTTTATTAGAAGCCTCTTTCCCTCTCCTCAGTAGTGGTGAGACTACGTCCCCACTACAAAGGAGAATGTAGACATTCTGGAGCCATTCCAGTGACAATGATTGACAATGATTGTTTAGGATTATTTAGGATTGGAGCATAGTTAAGAGAGTTGGGACAGCTGGGATAGTTCAGCCTGTAGAAGATGATTGGTGGGGGCGGATCTTTATCAATGTTGAGAGAGAAGGGGCTCTGGTTCCTAGTGTCCAGTAACACAGACAGAGGTAATGGGCACAGATCAAAACACGGGGAACTCCACTTGAACACAACAAAACCCTTCTTCTCCATGATCTTGGTCAGGTTGTTTAGAAAGGTGTTGACATATCCATCCTTGGAGATATTCATACCCATGCTTGGAGATATTCGCACAATACTGAGAAATTAGCCTCAGCTGATCCTGTTTGAGCTGGGGTTTAGACTAGCTGATCTTGCTGGTCTCAAAAACTTTGTGATTATGTGATAAGTATATAAAGGAAATGCTTCAGAAAATATTGAAGTACCAAACAAAATGAACCTGAACAAATTAAACATATTCATTTTGACTTTCTTTACCTTGCTGTTTCCCACAGTAGCAGGAAACAGAACTGTTTTGATGCATCTCTGTGATGTAGATGACAACTGTGTTGACTGTATTATAGCTTTTTTTTTTTTTTTTTTTGCATAAACCTTTTCTTAAAAACATTTATATCTTTCTTTTCCTGTCCATTTCATTATTTTCATGTTTTGCTTTTCTTATTTCTTGTTTTCTAGAGGCCTCTGAGCTGGACAAGAGGAAGAAAATAAACTAAAATGGAGAACATTACAGATGGGCAGATATCCTGTAAGCAACTGTTATAAAAGCTAAAGATATCTAGAATTAAACACTATGCTGTCAGGTTGAAGAAATATTGTGCATTACATAGCTGGTGAATTGAAAATCTCCACTTAAGTTAACCTACAGACCTACAGTTGTCATTTCACTATATAGAGTCTCTCAGGAGCTTCGGTTCTAAGAAACTTAAAAAAAAAAAAAAAGAAATTACAAATACTGGGCAGTTCTTTAACAAAAGCTATATATACTTTTAGGAGCTTGATGATAAGCAGTAATTTGCAGTCACATTTTTGATATGTCTGTGAGATTACACTAATTTTAGTCCAAAATGCAAAAAAAAAAATTACTTCCTCAACTCAAAAATATCAAATCAATTTTAAAAATACTTATCATAACTTGATATGCAATAGCCACTGCTTCAATAACTTTAAGAGGAGGAATAATCCTATTTCTACACCACATTCACAAAGCATTAATTTGGAAATGGCTGAACATAGTAGGATAATCTTTTGGCCTGCTCTGCTTTTTATTTTGTTTAAAATAATATAGTCATTCATTTTGGATGTTTAGCCTCATACTTTGTATCTCAAAATTAGGACTGTGAGGGAGGACGCTGGGTGGTCTTTAAAACATGGCGAAAATCTATGTGGGAAGATAATTTACTGCAGACCACCAGCTATTGATGCCATCTGGAGATCACAAGAACAGATATTTTTTTCTGCTAGCTTTTCATAAGATGAAGTATTTGTTAAAAGTGATGAGATGAATAATATAAATATCATTTAATTAAAATAATGAAAGCTTAGGGAAAGGTGAGATGAAGTAGGTAAAAATATACCATTGGATTTTTAGTGATAAGCAAGTATATTTAAATGGGCACATTTTTCTGTCCTCCAATCTATTCACCTCCCCCAGAAAATAAAATCTATTGGTTTTCCATAAATGCGGATGAAAAATATCCAGTGGCTCTAAACTGCTATGTATTTTTCCCTTTATAGATACGGTATATTATGTGCATGAAATGCCTTTCCTGTGAGCGGTTTGAATTTTTAAATTCTTATATAAGCCCACAGACAGTGATGCAGCCTTTAGTAGAAATTGTAATGAATATGGACTCTCTTTGTGATGCAAAATAATCTCCATCACATGCCTTCTAAGAGAAGATGTCAGCAGCTTCAAATCACAAGAGGTTCATCCTTTGCTATAAAGTAAGAACAATGCTATTCCGAAGCTTTGAAGGAAGCTCTGCATAGGAAAAGGGAAATGCTCATAAATGTTACTTAACTGTTGTGCAAACTCACTGGGGAAAACAGACTTCTACCGCAAATAATTCCCAGCAGATATCTCTCACATCCTTTCTTCCATCTCACAGGCTGTTGATTGGTAAGGAGAAAAGACACTTGAACACAAGGTGATTTAGGTCTTGTGTTTGACACTATGCATTTTTCATTCAACCAAATAAGTAATGAAGTACCCTGAAGCAAACTTTTCTGTATCGCATTTTGATTTATGGAGATGACAATGATCCCATTGTTGCTTTCCTTTCATTAAGCTGTTCCCAGAAAGAAAGAAAGAAAGGGAGAGACAGTGCGTACAAACAGTCCGATCTCTCAGCTTCTAGCAGCAAAACTCAACGATCAACATATGCTTCTCCTGAGAAAGAAATCAGAGTTCCAGTTGATCATTAATACTGAAAACTCTCTCAGAGTTAAACTGTTAATTACAGTGGCTAATTTTTTTCTGCTGGTGCCATACATTAGAATAATCATAATACTCAGAGTGTGAAACTATTCAAAGAAAATCTTCCCCAAATCAAAATAGTTGAAACAAAATATATATGTGTGTATATATACATATATATCTGAATAGGTTGTCTGGAGAGAAAAAGAGAAACACAAAATAGTTACTGTTTTTTGTTTTTTTTTTTTTTAATTGGGGGCTTTATTTTTTTTATTTGCTTGTTTGTTTTTGTTTTTGCTATTGTTGTTTCTCCTTCCCTTCTACCTCCCACCCCACCACAGACCTATCCATTTGTCTTTCATTTCTCTACTCTGCCAAATATCCTTTAATCCTTTAAGTCTTCATATCCCCACCAAATACTGAAGTTTTCATGTTCATCTGTTTTATGATACTTCAAAAGCTCCTTGACATGATTTAGTTCGATTAATGTCTGGCAGTATTTTGAAAGTCTGTAGCAAAGGGACTACCCAGAGGTAATCACAGGAATCAAAAGTCTATGTGGTCTTATTTCAGTTGAGCTGTCAATACAGAAATCACCAATGAGTAGAGTGTTTAATTGTAACTTGGGGAACAAATTTTATATTTTACTGTGATTTTGACATCTTTGTCTAGGTAGGATTTTTCACAATACTTGTCTTACAAAATGGACATAAATTCCAGCTCTCAAACTTGAAGGGGTACATAGTAGTTTGATTGCTTTTTAAAAGTATTTTTATTTTTTGCAAGGATAAGATAGACTGACCTGAATTCTTTAATCATTTAATAAGATAGCATCAGGACAAGATACCTAAAATCATAAATTTGCACCATAAAGTTGCAATATAGTTCTTGTCTACTTCATTCATATCAGGAGACGAAATACTGAAATATAAATGCATTTTACTCCATTCCAAAAAGCAGTTGTTGTATATTTCATTATGAGGCTACAGAATTAGAAAGCACTCTGGATATTTAGGGTGACAATTTGCTTATAAAATTTAAGGCAGTAGCTGAGAAATTGGGTCATGAAATGAACCTCAACAATGTAAAAGGGATCTGAACTGGAAAAACTGCAATAGAAGTTCTTTCTTCTTATGCCTGAATAGTTGCCAAAAATAAGAAAACTGGTGATCTATATGGTCACTGATGTCATCCCAAGATAGAAGTGTACGCAATGAAAGAAGATTTTGAAAGACAATGAAGAGAAGTGTGTATAGGGTATCTGGCACCTAATGTCTTAACAAAGTCATTGTGTGGTCATCAAACGTAGATGCAACCTTATCTAAGCTTGCCATGAAATAAACATCTACTTGAGGCACTTTGTGGGGAAAAAAAAAATAAATAAAAAAAAAAAACTGCACTGGACCTCGGTCAGATCAGAACAGAACAGAAAATTAGGATAGAATTTTCTAACAGCTGATGGATGAATAAGTTGTAAAACCTGTTAATACTGTTCCTAGCGTTCACATATGACCCTGGTTTGGGAATCCAAAGTTTTGTCATTCTTGTCTCCAACTATATTACAGTTTTACGCTTTACAGGTGCTGTCTAATCCCCATCAAGAATACTGGTGTTTGCATGAGGTCTCTTCTTACAATCACATTACATTAATTGCAAAATGAAACAGCTTAAAAATTGATCATGATTAGTTTCAGTTAATCCATTTGACTCATAACTCAAAAAAAAAGAAGAAGAATCACACAGACAATACTGCTCTTGACCAAGAAACATCATTCCCACACACTGCCAACACTGAAACGCTGGGAATAATTTTCTAGAATTATGAAGTAAGAGGCTTTGGAGAGGACTTCTGCTGGCCATCTTCTCAGAGTAAGCTGAACAAAATCATACTGTGCAAAACCTCATCCAGTCACATTTTGAATTTCTCCAAATTTCTCCAAAATTTCTGAGTAAACTGCTGTAGTGTCTGCATGCTTTATATATGAAAACCTTTCTCTAAACACCTACATGGAATTTTCCATGTTGCTGTTTTTGAATGTAATCTGCCTTCCTTTCACCATTGCACCTCCCTGTGTAAAGCTGAAGAGAGCAATAGTATCTCCTCTCAGTCTTCTTTACTTTAGATTAAACAAGAACACAGATGCCCACTTCTGTCCCCAGGCAACAGGTGCTCCAGCCAGGGCTGACCCCTTGCTGACTCTGTGGGCTCACGGCAGGACACCTGCACCCAGCTTGTGTGGGAGCCTCACACCAGGCACAACACCTAGGCCAGCCTTGCAGCTCCTCTATAGCGGGGACAGAGCCCCTAGACCTGATCCTGGACCTGGACCAGATCACAGAATGTTTAAGCTTGGAAAGGACCTCTAAAGATCATCTGTTCCAATTTCCCTGACTCAAGCAGGGACACCTAGAGCACATGGCACAGAATCACATCCACAGAGTCACAGAATCCAGGTGGGTTTGGTAGATGTCACAGAAGGAGCCTCTCTGGGCAGCCTGTTCCAGGGCTCTGTCACCCTCACAGGAAAGAAACTCTTCCTTACATTGAGGTGGAACTTCCTGTGTTTCAACTTGTATTCATAACCCCTTGTCCTGTCACTGGCCACCACAGAGAAGAGTTTGGGCCCATCCTCCCTACTTTCACTCCTCAGATATTTGTACATGTTGATCAGATGTCCTCTCAATCTTCTCTTCTGTAGACTAAACAGGCCCAGCTCGCTTAGTCTTTCCTCATATGATAGATCTTCCAGTCCTTTAATCATCTTTGTTTCTCTGCACTTCTTTGTTGCTCTGCACTAGACCCTCTCTACCTCTCTAGAAATTCCACATCCCTCTTGTCCTGGGAAGCTCAGATGCCTGGGCACTGTTACCTTAAGGCCAAGCTCACATCCTTAGGGCCTCCAGGAATCCTCTTGGCAGAGCTTCTTACCAGCCATCAGCTCAGCCTGTGCCACTACAGGGTTCATCCATCCAGGGACCCCAGTTTTCACTCGATAGTCCAACTTTTCTTATTTACATCTCAGGAATTTGGATATAAAGTTGTTATGTGGTAGTATATTGCGTATTGTAGAGTACTACACAGTAAGTTTCTGGATTAAATTTTCAAAGAAACTGTGAGCAAATGGTTTTCCTCTAAAATCCACCAACATTTGTGACATTGGCAGAATTTTCATGAAGTATGTATAAAACAGTACACTCTTCAGAGTATCTTTCTAAGCATTTGGCTTTAAAAACAAAAATAAACAAAAAACAAACAGCTACAACAACAAAAGGTTTTGGTGGACATCAGATGACCGTATTGCCATAAAGGACACCAAGTGATTTTCTTTTTGGCAACTGTATCTCATTATTCTTTGTGCAAGGGGGATAAACATATAGTTCTCTGTATTCATTACTTATGGGCACTTTATGGTTGACTTTTAGTTATTTCATAATGATGGTTTCTGGAGGTTAAATACCAAAAAGATAGCTCCTGTAATACTAAAGCAGCATTGCAATGGTGACAATTGCAATATCTTACTCCCTTTGTGACTATAGTCCTTAGACTTCCTTTTGCCTCAGTTTCCTGTCTGTAGAATTTAAATGGCAAGTTATTTCACTATAGGATAGCAAGGATAAAAATTTCCTCCGTAGCTATGAATATTTAGGAAGAGATGCTGTTGATAACAATATAGAGAAATCTGATAATTTAAAAATTCTATTGGCAAGAAATTTTTCTTTAGAAAGTGTCATCATCTTTGAATTCTCTAGCTGAAACAAACATATCATAGAATTATTGTTCACAGCTTGCATTCATGTACACCACAGCTCCATAAACATATTTTCTCAAAACTTTGGCTGATGCGCTTCTCTAAATTGTGTAAACAATTGTATTAATCAGGAAAGGTCTAGAAGGCAACAGCTAAACTACTAGCTGGCCCTTGCAGTGATACTTTCCTTGCTTGAAAAGAACTTGTCAAGTACAAGAAGACAGAGATGAAGTGAGAAAACTTAATGGCAAATTTAACTTTAAAATAATTGGATAGATAATCCAATCAGTTCGATAATCTCTTGTTCAATTTGAATGTAAATCTAACAAATTTCACTATATTGGCTCTGAATGGAAGAACCAGAATGCTTTTCTGGTCCTGCAAGCCAACAGCATTAAGACAATCTCACACTAAAGCTCCTGCATCCTGGAAGACGTGAAAATAATTACACGTTCTTCCTGAGCTATTATGCAGAGAAACATTCTCTCTCAGGCTTCTTTAGTGCATGTCAATTTGCAGTTTGCATGTTTTAAGCTTTCAGTTCACAACATGCTTGAGAATGCAGTGATCTGAAAACAAAAGCATCCTCTAACAACCAGGGATCCTGAAAATTAAGCAGATGCCATACTCCCCTGTGGATCAGGTTAAAAAAATACCGAGGGAGAAACATTCTCTCAGAAGTCACTATGAGGAACTAAAACAGAAACATCTTAATGAGACTGTAACTTTTTAATTGAACCTTCTGCATAGATGTTTTATTGGGATTAGATCCATGAAGAATATGTCATGTTTAGTATGAAACTTGCTGTTCTTCAGTCATAAAGATTAGGTCTCTATTTCTATAGGAAGGTTTCATCCATTCTGTTCAAATCAGTTTTCTTTAGAAAGTGGCTCCAAAAAGGCAATGAATCCAATTAGTAGGATGATTTAAAAGTTAGGTATAACTTTTTTAATAGAAAGAACTTGTTTCTGCTCTGGGGAAAGGATTTTTATTAATCCTACTGATTTTACTAATTCATACTAATGAATTCATACCAATTTGCAAATCAGAGTGAGTGTTCGGACACCATGATATTTCTGTTATTAATGATATGTTATATTACATAGGGCTGGCTTACAAGACAGATATGGAATACAAGAAACATCCTAGCTTTGCCCTAATTCTCCAAGATTCTCCACATTCTCCAAGATCTGAATTACATAGGATTATCTTCAATACTTTGAAAAATCATTCATTCTAAATAAAATAATAAAAAAAGACTTCTTATTTTTCTTCTCTCTTTTAACAGAGAAGAGACAAGAGTTGCTAAGTTAAGTAATTACTTCTTTTGTATATTTAAAACTGTTATGTACTAACCTGATAACCTTCTATGATGGGATGACCAGCTGGATAGATGAGGGGAGAGCGGTGGATGTCATCTATCTTGACTTC
>JAWLRI010000157.1:3681284-3698902 GCA_034781795.1 Crypturellus tataupa
TCAGCAAGTTTGCAGATGATACGAAGCTGGGAGGAGTAGCTGACACCCCAGAGAGCTGCGCTGCCATCCAGAGGGACGTTTAATAAATTTTGCTCTTCTAAATACTGTTACTTTCTTTCCAAATAAATATTACTTCTCAGTAGTGATTAATAAATCTTTTTCCAGGGCAACAATTACTTATTATAGTGTTAAAATGTATGTGGAATGTAGAAGACAGAAGAATTTAGATCAGACTAAGCATTCCTCATGTGACTCATGAACGTGAAGAGTAGCTATTTCCTCATAAAGTAAATAAAGCGAGTGCCATTAAATCCATGTTAGGGAAAAAGACAATAGCTCCCTCCAAAAAAGTAGTGTTCCTTCTGCCTCTCATTCCATTTTGATACCTGGAGGGTATCAAACTTAATAGATTCAGTTTAATTTTTATGGGGGGAAGAAACAAGGTAATTATTCCTAAAAAGTCACCGCTATTTAGTTTAAATTACTAGCCTTAGTATTTTTTTTTATCAGGAATGTATGAAAATATTATTTTTCAGGAGAATTACACACAAAAAAACCCACCTCTGATGGATTAAAACTGTGGATTTACAATTTCAAAATTAATGCAGAATTTGACTAGAACAGTTCGTGAAGATACTCTATTTGGTAAGAGCTATTCGAATCAATTTCTCCATTTTAACTTTAATTTCTTTTTCATATAGGTTTACATATATCTCTCAAAATCATAAATTGAAATGTTATTTCTGTAAATTGATTAGTTGTGCTGAACACATTCATGTGTAAGCAATGCACTCTTGACATTGAATGCAACTGGTAATTTTCTGCATGAAGTGGTAATAGAAGAAAAGTACAGACATGAGTATTAATCTGGGATGTTGCTATTACTATTTCTCTTGCAGTGTTTCTCAGATTGAGAACTATAGTATTCAGTGTGCTAGTTAATTTTATGCTTTCTATCCGGGTTTAAATTTAGAAACCCTCTTCCTATGTAACTGGATCTTTGAGGTTAAATCATTGGCTTTGATTGGGATTTCTACATTTTGGACTCCCAATTGAAAGCAATAATTGTATTAACTACTGTTGGCCCCAAGTCACCTTCCTTTGCCTTATCCCTATTGACATGGGATTTCCTTTTAGCTTTGCATAGTGACTATCCTGTTATCTACTATTCTGGAATTGCTATTACTCATAGAAAGCTTTGCTCTTCCATCTTGTGGAAAGTAATGACAACTCTAGTTTTAAAGCAGGCTCCATGAAATGTTTATAAAGGAGAAAAGTGAAAGTATAAGTGAATAAATAAATACGCAAATAAATACATACACATCAAATAAATAAATAAAACAGAGTCATAGAATTCTCTAAACTGTTAGTTATGCCATATAGATAGCATATAATTTACAAACTGAAATCTTTCTCACTGTCCTTTTGTGTGCATTGCTCCAGAATAATGCATTTTATTCTTTCCTGAAGTTTAGCACAGCATAGAATGCATAGAATTCATTTATAAGCTATAATTATTTATGACATTGTTCCTTAGAAACCCTGAGCTATTGAGCTTATCATTCAACAATAATAATGCACATGCATTATATTAAAAATATTATCTGAAATGAAAAGTCAAGGAGTTGCAATAATTACTACATGTGAAAGCTTAATTCTGCCTGTCAATAAGTTCAATCATTAAATCCATCTGTGATAAGCAACTATTTTATTTGGAGCTATTCAATAAACAGATTTAATAAGGATATCTACTGTACATTTCACTGTCTTATTTATGTACTTATTACTCTATCAGACATTCATTCACATTAGTGGTCTCAAAGTACCAAATTTTATAAAATAACATAGTGGAACTATTTGACTAGCTAACAGTTGTGGATACTTCTTCATGTATCGATGTATTTTGAGGGGTTTTGTTACCTTTTTTCTATAATTGGACATATGTGGACATAATCAATAACATTAAAATCTGTTCCACTTGGTGTTTAACCACAGTTAAAATGCATTTTATTTCTTATTAGAAGACGTCAGAAAAAAAAAAAAAAACAACTCCTTTTCTATAGTATTAAAGAATAGAATACATGAAAAAAGAAAGTATAATCTTTTAATCATGCATTTTGTAAGTGAAATTAAATACAAAAGACCAGATCTTTCAAGCATTACTTATATATATATGTATAACAGATGTATAGCTGATAGTACTACATATATGAAAATTCAAAAATCATATAAATCTGAGTTAAAATAAAGCATTGAGAGGATCTGCATATCTTGTATGACACCTAAAATGATGACTTTGCTGAAAATCCAGGTTCTGATCTTAGTCTACTAAATTTAACACCACAACTGACCTTCACTTGATGAGGAGGAAGAAATAACATTGTAATCTCAATCAATCAAATCCCAAAGTTTATTAATAAAAAATATCACTGTTAATGACACCTCAGCAGGATATTCCAATAGCAACTACTGTTTCCACAACACAAAAGGATGAAGTCCTCCCAGCTTCAACTTCTGCCTGAGTTAGTGGACTAGTCTCAGTCAGGAAATTTGACAGTCTTTCTCAGGACAATAAATATTCTCATTTCACTTGTTGATTTAACTATGTTAGTGAATAACTGAGGGAGGGCGATGGCATTTAATTTGTTTTTAGGTTTGATATCCAGCTTGTCCACAGTTGTATCCACAGTTGTCCACAGTATCTGTATTGCACCTTTTACAAACAGTAGCACACAGTGCAACCGGTTACTGACAAACCTAATAAATTAAAAAGAAATATACACCTGTGTGTAATTAAATTAGACTTGAGAAAAGCTGTAGAGATTAATGCATGCAATCAAACTATGTGCTTTAATCACCTACACTGTCAGCTATAATTTATGATAGAGCTTCTTTAAAACAATTCACTTTAAGTAAACTTAAAGAGGGAACACATGAGGGAAGGAAGAGTAGTACATTTTTGGATGGCATATATTAGTGGATTTGAACAGATAACAGTTAAAAAAAAAAAAAAAAAAAGAACAACCTCTTTTACCTCTGCCACACAGCACAGAAAAATGTTAATCGGGGGAGGCCTAGCACTCTGAGATATGGAGGAGAACAGTTTTGTGACAAAAATGTTCATTGCTCCAGATAGGTTCCCACAGAATGCAAGAAAAGAAGCTGCATCCACACATTAAAACTCAGGCCTGAGTACCCAAAGTCTTTGAAGCAACTAGGATTCACATGACTGCTGAGGGATCTGTTTCCTAAGATGTGAAAGAAACGCAATCTGAGTCTGAGAAGCAGTTCTAGGTTGCAAAATCTATTTTCATGTAGGTGACTATCATGAGGATGCTTAAAATCAGGACAGAGAGAGTATGTCGAACACTTGCCTCCCTTTGCAGTTTAGGCATTCTTCACTGAATACCCTATGTCGACATGCATGGTTTTTTCAGGTTGCTGTGTGACGGATGTGTGGATATACAGGAGACTTGTGAACTCTGCAACTCTGCCTTCATTTTTCAGACTTTGAGCTGTTCCTTACTGTGCCCCTAAGGTAAACATGTACCTTACTGAAGCTGAACCTATTATTATACCCAGCTTAAAGTGAGATAGACTTAATGATTCCTGAATTTTTGCTTAAGATATCAACAAAGTTTGAAACCAGGGAAGGCTGGTGTTTAGTAGCAGAATTAAGGACATATGCAAGGGCTCCTTTCTTAGCCTAAATATCAGTTTTCTGAGTGAGGGTAGAGATTCAAGCCAGGCCCAAAATAATTCTGTGCTGGAAAGTCTTCAGCTTATTTCTAAGTAATATTAAGCCATCGATGCAGAGTATAGTATAATTTGGCAGTTTATGCTATTGAAGATATGCCTTCCAGAAACCTGAACAAGATCTACTTAGTTTTAATGGAATGGATGCTATTCAGTACAGCTACATGAGGGAAAAGCACGGACTGAAAGGTTCAATTGCTGGAGTAGCATTAACTGTAAGCCATCCTTTACATTCATTTCAACACAGCCAAAGATAACTCTGCCCTTAGGGAATTTAGACATATTGAAAACTTGACCCCTTGACTATTTTTTAATCACTTTTGGGAAAAGAACATGGCATATTTATAATGTCTTCTCATCATCACATTCTTTTAAAAGTTATATAGTGGTGCGTATGTATATATATAGATACATATATGTATATGCATATTCCCTCCTCAATATCATTTAAAGATTTTATGACATAAAGTTTGTTTTAAAATAGTCATGAGATATAGGCTATTTACAAATTGATTTGTGGTACGAAATACAGTTGAAAATATTCAGATCCTCTATGGATCTTGAGGATTCCAGCTAATAGGGATTAATTACCTGCTGGTTTGGTTCATTTGGAGGCTATAAATTAAGACTCATTTTCCTAGAACCAACCTCTGCTTTTAAATGTCAAATTTTTAATCACAAAAACAAAAGCCACTTTTCCCTCTTTGTGAATATATTTATAAAATTCATGCCCACCTACAAAAAAACAATTACTCCAGAGGGGGTTAGAGGTTGCATTGCTCTTTTAATGAATATAGTGTATGTGAGGGGAAAAAAAAAAATTCTGATTAATCATGGTGTAACAAATTTTATTTGCCAAACCCTACCTTGACAGGAATGTGTAGTTGTGCACTTTGTGCTGAGTGTGGCTGCTCTTATCACTACTGGGACTGTCTACTATCTCAGAGCTGTCATAGCACAGAGGTTACTTGAGATAAATCACTTAGCAGCAGCTGCAGGCCCTTCCAAAGTAACAGATTAGATACAGCGTATGCAGGGTAACACAGAGCGAAACAGACTGACTGAATATTCTGGAATCTAAATCAGTAATATCCTCCTCCCTAGTTAAAGCTCAAACCTGGCAAAGTGTCATAGAAACTGGTGAAGATCATTCTTCAGTAAGGTCAACGCGGTCTGGAATAAGAATATATTGAGCCAGCATAGCAAATACATTGTTGTCATGGACATTTTTTTTGCTGCTGTTTTCCTTTTCTGACAGGTTAATTTTTTATTCTGCTTTAACTTTTACACCAATGGCTAAGCAGCCTATCCCTTTGTTTTTTATATTTATTTATTTATTTTTTTTTTTTAGGAGAGTGCCACAGGACAATATAAAACTGAACTGCAAATAACCCTTTCATGCCCGGAGTGTCAAATAAAGTCAACCTGATGATGTTCATAAAATGTTATTGCTAGTCTGAGAAGAGTGAAAGAAAACTACCTCTATTAATCTGGGAATCACAAATACTGAAATCACTGATCACTGAGATCAGTCTTTGGCTAATGGTTTAACCAGAAAGAAAATGATAAAATAAAGGTATGTTTTTACTTAAAAATAGGTAGAGGGTGCCTATCAGTGAGACACTTGCATCCCTTTTTGTCAGCAAAAGCAGGAAATTATGATAGTAGACCCTGCTTACAAGTCCTCTGCCTCTATTTTTAACCATGCATTTGCAGAAGAACAAAGTGCATAACTTTACTATCAAGCAGGGTTATCAGGAAAGGGGGAATCTTATCATCAGGCTTTCGATTTGACATGTATAAAACTGCTGATCGTTTTCCTGACTAAAAATCTCAGGTTACTTACAATTGTTCAGCTGTATTCTGCTATTGAATTCAAGATTTCTGAGATGCTTTAGAGTTAAACCACCTTATCCATTGTGTAAGCATTCAGTAACCACACACAAAAATGTGTATTCTAAAACTAACCTTTTCCAACCAAAATGGCTGTCAGTTTAGGGATATTTGTGGCAAGAAAAATATATCACAGGGAATTTTTAATCCAAATATAGAAGAAAGCAAAGAAATATTGAGAAATTGCATTCATTAAAATATAACAGGATCAATTAAATTGCATCAGAATGAGTTTAAATATATCAAAAACAATCAGATTTGGGGGAGATATGATAAATGTTACAGAAAGACATTTTCAAGTGAGACAGAAGACAAAAGAGGGAGGCTGGCATAAAAATGCTGGTAGGAATAATAATGCTTCTCATGTATTAACGCTGTTTCTTTTCAATGTCAAAATTTTTTCCCTAAAACATGACTTCCAGAGATTTGTATATATATTAAGATGCAGATTTATTTGTATGCAAAATATAGTTAAATTGCTAACTGTTTGTAATTTCTTGGAAGTTGTGGAACAATATGTAACTAGTGCTGCCTTGATCAACAACAAATGCTATCAACCATTTTTTGTTTTTGTTTTAACTTCAATAAAAATGTTCTTTATTCTGAAGTATTCTGCAGTTACCCACTTACAGAGGTAAGTCTTAACTGCCATTTATTTTTAATTAAATTTTCTCTATTAAAACCTGGAAGAATGAATGTTTAAATTGTCTTTTCTATCCAAATTAGTATTGTTCTATTTTTCCTCTGGATCCTGGGACTGGAAAGGACAAACTTGAATCTATCCTCCAAAGATGTCGGTATAGCCATCTCTGGGCTTTGAGAAAATATGAGTAATTTCAGCAACTATCTGTCTCCACAGCTTTTAAATTATGAAATAAAAAAGGTAGATCCTTATTTTATTTTTTTTTTCTTTCGTATCAGAGACTGTGGTGACTTATTGGTACTTAGTGATTATGCAATCAGATGGAGAAACTTCAGAAAGTCAATTGACTCAAGACAAGAGTATCTTCCCTTTCTGCAGAAAAATCAGTCGGTCAGTATTGGGAAAATGTAGAACAAGGATAACTCTGGTTACTTTTAAAATCTAAGTTACTGATTAAAGCAAAGAAACTTACAGAAATAGGACTCTTGAGTGAAAACAATCACCGTTTTCATGGTAGGTAAAAGAATTTTTTTGTTTTGTTTTGTTTTTAGTGGAAATATGACCAGTCATCTCTGACTGAATCAGGAAATATGCAACAGTTCTAAAGAAAAACATCCTTCCTAGGGAAATATTAGCTTCTTTAAAAAATTTACTAGTAAACTCAAATGACTTTCTACCTGCATCTAGGCAGGAAAACTGTCCGGTTAAGGCATTGTCAAGATGTGTTTTCTTATACCCAATGAGAAGCAATTTGTTTTGTACAACATAAGACTGTTTGAAGAGTCCATCCTATAACTAGGAACAGAAAACCGAGTCTTCGACACAGATACTTAATCTGTCAGAGAGCCAAAGGAGTAGGTCATGGAATCTTATGCAGGATAAATATATGCCTTGGGAACGTCTGTCTGTAGACCGGACACAAGAGCAATACTGAGATTTTGGATTTTAAAATGGCTCAGAAGCTGAAGACTTAATATGATATCTCCCAAAGCTGAGAGTGAACAGTACTTATATGTATTTCCTGCTGTAGATCTGTTGGGTCTGTGTGCGTGCGTGCAAATACGTGTGCATGTGCGTGTGAACTGAGCGCTCTAATGTGCCGTCTGTTCACGAGAGTGAGTTATCAGTTCACTGTTAGTACAGAAAATAATGCAGTCATTCCTATGTAACAGTTTTGCGAAGTGCCCTATTATGTTTCCTGAGGAGCAGTGAAATGTACCGTTCTGTTATTCGCTGAGAGTGGCTGGCTTTCTCCTGTTTCCCTTCCTTTCTCTTCCTCCCAAAAGATAAATGCTCTCTCATTTTCTCATGCACTCTGGCTCCCAGCTCTCATTACAGCCCTGGCTGGCTGTGCCTTACATCTGGCAAGCTTAACATGTCACTATCTGTCCTCAGAACCAAAGTGCACAGGAATACTCAATAAACTGTGAGAGGTATCTGACCCATATTACCCAGCAGACTACAATCATGTCATTTCTGCAAAGCACCTTGCACGCTGCTGCCAGCCAAGAGCTTTCTTGTCTTCCGTCCATTTTGAAATAAGCATCCCTTGTGTAGCAGCATGTGCACCTCTATACATATTTTACCATCTACTCCTGTTTCAGCTGAACCTAGATGATGTTCTTCTGACACTAGCAGACTTTAAAATATCTTTGGCTGTCAGAGTCTCAGAGCTTTTAGATGCATAGGCATCGTCGTACTCTAATACTTGCCAAAAGACAAGTGTATGTGTGTGTGTGTGTGTGTGTGTGTGTGTGTGTGTGTGTGTGAATGCAGCAAATGGACTATGAATTTCAGTGAATTTTCTCCTAGCACTTCAGTGCTACTGTATTTGCTAGCTACCATTTATTCTACTAAAAACTATGACCTTCCCTTCAGAGATGTGAATGGTTTTCTTAAAATTTAAAGTAACTTCTTATATCTTACTGCTGAACCGCTGCTCTTGTAGGGAGCAGGAGCAGACTGCAAGAAATGATCCTGTCTAGCGTAAATGTTTTGGTCTACCACATGATGTGGATTTGCACCATTTTCCTTGAAGGAATAAACCCATATGGTGTGAAAGTTTCCTCTGCTGGTATAAAATCTAGCAGTCAATTTGTGTTTGTATAAATACAGTTTCTCTGCCTCATGTTTAAGCATATTATTAATTTTGCAAATCTTCAGTTGGCACGCATCTTGTTCTGCCCAAAGACTTTGGCACTTTTGAATATTGTGACACCTTAGATTATGTTCAGGCTCCACTTTTAGTCAAAAGATGGATATAGAGAAACTTTAATGTTTTTTTGACTCCTCCTGTCTATCATCCATACAGACAGTGAATGGGAGTGTGGGGAGAAAGTGGACAATATAACTCTAATCAGAAGTAATGAAAAAAAAAAAGAAATAATAAAAAAAGAAAAAAAGAGAAAAAGGAAAGTAAAGAAAGAAAAAGATTTTGTAAAAAAATCACAGTTTCACCCTCAGAGAGTGTGTAAATTAAAATAATGGAATGACAGGTAAGTAAATTAAAATGAATTAGCTTTTATTGAAATTAAAAATCAGCAATAGTGATAGCTGATATAGATTTTTTCAATGAAATCTTTAAAAAATTAGAAAAAAAGAATCAAAAACCTTGAAACATATATTCTTACTTATATTCTTAAACTACTTACATTGCTTTTCCAGATTTCACATGCATCACTACAGGAAACAATGTTTCAACAGGTTTGTTAAAAATGATTTTAGGTAAATCGTTGTTACAGCAAGATTCAATCACAAATTTTAGGAAAATAAAACAATAACAGACGTAACTAGTAAGGAAACCTGCAATAACTAATTGTGTGGCACTAGCTTGAAAGTATATTTTCTTTTATCATTTTAGAAACCTAGTCTGCCCTTGAAAGCTCATTTGAAACTCAGCCAAGGGAAACAAACAAAAGCACTCTTCTCTTACTTTGCCTTTTATTCTATTTTTTCTCTTATAGATATTAACTCAAGATGACTTCTAATAGCCAAACTTGAGATGACTTCTTATAGTGATCTCAATGATTAAATAATAAATATTAATATTAATTAAAAGTATTAATAATTTGCTACATTTATAATTACAAAATGAATGCAAATATTAATTTATCCTGGTAAAGTAAGACTCCTAATAAGTTAAAAATCCATGGCTGTGGTTAAACTTTTCTGTGATAGGAAGTGTTTTCTTACATCAATATTGTTATGTAGAACTGACTTTCAGAAGTCCTTGAGTTTGATGGTAGAGAGTATGTCTTTTGAAAGTGACTCTGATACTTTGATTTATGAAAATATTGCAGAAATAAAACAAAGAGAAGAAAAATGGAGCACCCAAAAAGATGATACATAGCGATGTAAATGTAGGGGGACAAGTCAAATATCTTAGAGTATACATCCTTGGTTTTGATTTTTCTTTTTGATTTTCTTTTTATTTTATTTGGGGGTTTTGTTTGTTTGTTTTTTTCTTGTCCATGGAAAAATACAGTTCAGAGTCACCAGATTCAGTTTCTGAGCATATGACCAATCTCGCTAATGTAAACCAAGGTTGAGTGAGACTGACTTTGCAGAGGTGACATTGTTTGGTGAGTTGAATTTAAAATAGCATCCTGTGGATGTTCCTCCTAAATATTTGGTGTTACAATGAAGAGTTTGAGGAAATGAGTCTGTAAAAGTAGAAAGTAGAGTTTTGTAGGAACTGATTGAACCAAAGCAAGAATAAAGCCTGCATGACACCTCAGTGATGAATAAGCCTTGTTCTGGCTATAAGCGTTGGAGTGAATTTCAAACTCAGCAAACAAATGATGAATGGGCAATGTCATCTAATTGCTTTTATGTTTGAAACATCAAAATAGTGAAGCACAGTTCAGGACTGAGCTATGTAAACACTGCTGTCAGGAATGCAGCTTCAGGAAGTGAATATTCACCAACGGCCCAAGGGATAAAGTTGTTCAGCAAAAGGGACCCCCACATTCAGCAGATTTTTCCTATCTTCTCCCATAAATATACCAAAGAGGTGCATGAAAAATATTACCTATTTACCCACTTCTCCAGAAAAGAAAACGTTTTATGTTTTGTTTTTGAAGTCACCTAAGATCATCATTTGAAGTCATCATGAAAAAATAACAGCAATGCTCTCAGATGTATGTATCCCTTATCATATTTTTATTGAACACAATTTTTGTTTTCATATATGTGGATAATAGAAAGGTGTTAAAAGTTAATGCTTTAGAAAACTAGCTTTCTTTGCATTTTTTATATATTTTTTATTTTACTGAAGCAGAAAAGAGAAAGACAGAATCTGAAGCATTAGTGGACTCCAAACACTTGGCCTCCAAAATCTTCAGAAGTCAAGAATATCATGCAGCTTTTCTCAAAATGGAATTATGTATGTCTATTTTTTGTTTTTCCCATAAATCTCAGCCTCTTCATGCCGAAAAAACTTTCTATTCTGACAGTGCTGTTGGAGAATTCCCATTCCAAGCGAGTCACATTCAGGAGCAGTTTTATTTGATGATGTTTGAAGTGCATCTGTTAGTAAGTATGTTTATAAAACGTCCTTTTTTTTTTTTGATCTGATGTAGATCCACTAGAAATTTGTGCAAAGAAAGAGTTAAATTGTTCAGAAAAAAAGCAAATTGATTAGAGTAGGGTTATTAAAAGGCATTGGAGGCCATTTTTAGTCAAGAAATGACTTGTTTCAAACATTTTAGGTCCGTTCTATGATTCTATGATTTTGCCAGCTGAAATCCCATGGTGAAATTAATTAATCGAAATTTAACCATCTCTAACATGGACTGTAATTTATTTGCTTGAGGTAATGGGGTAATGCATGTGTTTTTACAAATCCACACTTAGACTTTAAACTGTTAGAAATATTGTTCAGTGTTTCCTGACAATCTGGACTGCAATATAGTAGTAGTGATATGCCCTCCTAGGTGAAGGTTTATCCTTTACCTTCAGAAAAGAAACCTGGCTTGTTTTAGAAGAAAGCAATGTATTGTTCAACTCATGGGAGAATGGAATCTCTCTAAGATCTGCTAAATTCATATTAAATGAATTGTGTTATTTTGTAGCCATTGGTATATAAAATTACACCAAATGATAATAGTATCTTGTCAAGAAGGCCAGTATATATTTGTTCAAAGTTAGGAATACTCCTGATTTTTCACTTTCTTCTATTTTTGTTACATCATTTTCTTTTTCTTTTTTATTTATGTATCACAAAAATCAATATGTATTGGGAATCAGAGTGGGACTGGGCAAACAACATAAATACAAATGTTATAAAAATAGATTGCATGCACTAAGAGCAATGTAAGAACAGACTGAAATCTATGGGATAAAAATGAGTTAATGGTAATGATAAAACTAGCTAGTATGATAAAATTTAGTTGAATACCAGTTCAACAAATTGTGGGATAGGTGAAAGACTGGAAATTGAACATAACAAAAATTCTAAAATCTACCATAACATGTAAAAGAAATGCATTCACAGTGTATAGAGATTCAAGAAAGAAATAAGAATAAATGAAATGAACATTAAAACAAATCCTGAGTGAATATCTTCCATTTTCCAGGACTAGCCACTAAAGCACTGGTCACAGATCTCTTTTTGGGTCCTATATGTGTATTTTCTGCTTCTGTTTTGTATTTAATGTTTCTTTCCAATGCTGCTCTGTACATGGCGAAAAGCCTCTGTCTAATACGGAATATTGCTGTTGTAACAATGAAGCAACTACCAGTGGAAAACAAACATACAAGCAAACAAACAAAAACAAACCAGCAAGATTGTTAAAGGTATAGACTATTAAATAAAAGCTCAGGTAAAACCAAAAAGCATGTAACCAGTGGTGGTGGTGCTCATGAGTGATCAGTTATTCATACACAATCAGCTTCTGCTTTATTGTCTGAAAATAGTTTTGACTTACTTTATGCAAAATTAGCAAGATAAGGTAGGGAGGAGGTTAGAACAGGTGGAAATCTGACTATTCCGTGCCTGTTTCTTAGCCTGCATTGCAAGGTATCCATCTGGCTCAAGTGTATCTTGGTTTTGAAATTCTGCCCATCCAGAAACTTAGTCTACAATAACACAGATTGTGACAACTTGCATCTCAAAGTGTTGCATCTAAAACAGTGGTTAGTCAGAGGAAGTGCGCTGTTCCAATTAATTTATTAAAAAAAAAAAAAGGAACTGTAGAGAAAAACTGTTTAAACAAGAGATTTAAACAAGAGGTTTTGCCCCGCCACACACCTTTTTTTTTTTTTGGACTGTCTAGTTTATTTGTCACAGAAGATATATTAAATATAGACTCTAGATTATCATATAGCACACTAGAAAACAGGAAATTGATTCAAGCTGGTCTATCTGTTCCCTGTGGTAGCTACTGTTCAATATCTACTCACTAGTGTTAAATTTTACCTTGGATGGGATGCCAGATGAATTTATAGAGTGTATAAACTAAAACATATATTTAATATAAAAATATAGGTGTATTGGCATTCCAGAAATTTTATGAAAGTGTAAACTGCTTATGGACAGATTTCATAAAGTGCAGGTGACTCAGAGGAAGCACTAAGGTGAATATGTTGTTTTAAGTTTGATTAGGAATGATGTAAGCGGTGGGTTCCAGAATAATTTGCTCATCTTAATAGACTTGCTTATTTTCAGGTGTTAACTTTATCTTCCGCTCATTCTAGCAGTACCAAATGGGCACACCGATCTCTGTTTTGATGTCCCATTCAGCCCACTGAGTCCTAAAGCATCTGAACGTGAGCTGGAAGCCTAGACTAATATTTCTGCAAGCGATCCATCTGAATCAAGGCAGACTTTGGGCATTCACTCCCTCCCCAGCTATGCAAGCTGTTGCACGTAGCTGTGTGCCAGTACCTTATGAGAAACATCAATTTACAAGCAGGCTGAAGCATATTCTTTTCTCCTTTGGGTGCAGCAGATTTACAAGCAATGGCACTGATAGGGGAGAAACTGAAGTCCACAGACAGGGAGAAAAGGACAATAAACTTAAGGGATTGTCCATCCTTCAGTTCCCCGGCTCCTGCTGTGAGAGCAATTGGTGGCTTGGGGACGAACACAATATAGTGGAAATATCCTGGGGTCTCAGCACAGCACTGTACAGAGACAGTCTAAAAGGTTGTATGGCTGTATAGCCACTGTCTTTTCTCCCTACATCTGGCGCAGCTAGGACAGGTTTTGTTAAGAGCATAATAGGCATGGTAATATTTAGTGTGTATTTTTGTGGCAATCAAATGGAAAAGTTATAATCAGCCAAGAGTAAATGAACATGATCCTAGTGGGAGGTGCCTATTTCTGTCTAGATTAGCAGCAGTGTGAAAGTATGGATTTAGGAACATTGCATGAACCACACAGTTGTTTTAAATTTCCTTACTTTTTATTTTTCTTATGTTTTTCTATTCTATTTTTGCTTACTTTGTACAAATAACTGCAGAGCTACCTGAAGATACAAACTAAGAAAAACTGGACTGAAATCAAAAACTTGCTGCACTTAGTCACCCAAAATCTATCAGAAAAAAAAGATGTTTGTGCGCATTAGGTCTGACTCATCTTATTTAAACCTTATCTGAATCTCAGGAAAGTTCACTTAGAATTCCTCATTTTTCTTGTTATGCTTAATAAAGATTTCCTAAATCAAATTTATCTTATAAACACATAAAAATTTTGAGCAGTCTTCTTTGAGATTTCTTAAATTTAGTGCTTCACAGGCAAACTGACAAAATGTATATGGTTTCTTAAGGTTTATACTGGGTCTGTTTCTATACAACTAAGAAAGTATAATTACTGGATTTACTTACAGTATGAAGATAGGACAGGCAGCAATCACTTAGCATTATTTCATAATAGTGACAGAAATGTGTGTTAAGTAACTGAAGGTTATTATGAAGATCTGCACTTGTCACAGATAAAAAAAAAAAAAAGATTCTTTCCTTGCTCTGCAGTTTACTTCTGTTAAGGCAAATTCCATCCCAGCAGGCTTTGATGATTTCCTGCTCTAACAAAGATATGAATCTGTTTCTGATTGGGAAGAAATCTGAAGGAGTTGATCTTCAGAACATTGATTCTAGAGTCTGAAGGAACTTCATCTCAGATTATATACTTTTTTGTGTTTTTTACTTTTTTTTTTTTTGTCTTTTTTGTGGTGGTGAGTGTTTGAATTTTTACATATATTTGCATGTCAAAAATGCAATCAGGATTGGCGAGAGAATGGAAACTTCCCTAAGACATGTGAAGGGCAGCTTCTTTGAGAAGGTGCTTTATGAGCAGACCTGGAGTGAGGCGCTCTGGAAAGCACGGGCAAGACAAAGTAGTTCAAGTTGCTTTCAGCTGCGTGCGGAGACACCCTCTTGGGCTGCAGTGAGAGGGAAAACATTTGCGAAATGGGAAGAGGGGAAGCTCTTGTGTGTGCACGCCTTTTTGTCTGACTCAGATGGTAATAGCAGTTATCAGTGGAGTGCCCACATACGGTTATTGCTGATTCCTCAGACACTGCATGCAGTTTGTTATCAGTGTGTTACCTATGTGTTGCAGTATGGTAACAATTTATAGGAACTAAATCACTCGCTCTTAAGTAAATATTTCTGAAGGCTATTGAGGAAAAGAACCTGTTTGAATAATGGCTGTAGATTTGGCTTCATTTTTCTAAGACTCTTTTGCCGTTGACAATACAATTTACTGTTCAGCAGTGCTTTTAACTAGACTGGTGAAACAAAAACGTATTGAGCTTGGAATAGTAACATTTTGCCAATCCATCAGAGTGAAATAGATAAGGCAGTATCGTGAATACTTATTGACGCAGAAGGAAGTGTGTGCGTGTGTGCACTGGCATGGAGTTGGCTGTCCAGCATGTCTGAGCTTCTCCAGTTTTAAAGGTTATGCCTAGGAGAGAACCATAGGAGCGCAAATTCCCTGTCGGTGAAAAGGTAATGTTCTGCTTTTGTGTCACATTCTGCTTTAGGATTTGGAAGAATTGGCAATAATATTGCTATATGTGTACCTGTTTGGGCACCAATCTATCTCATCAGTATAGTGTGGAAAGCTTTTCAGCAATGCTAGACTATATATATATCTGTATATATACACATATATAAATATATATATATACATATGCATGCATGCATAGATATATACATATATGCATAAACTGAATATAGTCACATATATTTTTTTTTATTTTAATCAAAAAGCTTTGTTTGATGTCTGTGAATCATTAATTTAATTTTCTTGTGCCATAAAAAGATTTCCTCTTCCAAGGTACATGGCTATTCTTTGTTCCATTATTCCTCATGTATTCCTTCTATACAAGAGGCCCTAGCTATACACATGATTGCTTGTACATTTACTTAATGCTGGAATTTTGTGTTGCAGGACCATAGTGGAAAACCGTCCAATCCTGACCTGACTAAACTATAAATGATAATTAAATTAACAGATATTGCCTTTTTTTCTTACGATTTTCAAATGTTTCCTGTGCATATTTCTTTGGAAAAGCAGTTGTTACCTTAATTATGTTTCTGTTTTTCAAAGTTGTATTCCCACATAAAGAATAAAAATTTAGCTAACAATTTATCTTTCCTCTCATAGTCATGATTCTAAGGTGCCATATTGTTCAATATATCAATAAGTAAAGAATGAGAGGGTATAGGAATACCTAACTAAATAATGTGAAGAGTAACAAAGAATTCTTGTTAATTGTTTAACTTGATATCATCTTTAGTTGCCATGGTGATTACCCATCTGCTTATTATATCTTAAAAGTAATGATTCAGTATTCCCTCTTGTAAGAAATAGGATTACTAATTTCATAAATACCAAAGTAATTTGTTTTCCTTTTTTTGCTTTATATTGAAAAGCTATGGCATAACTTTGAGCAGAAAAACATGTTTTTAAAAGAATCATACTGAAAATAACCTTTGGTCCCAATCTCCCTTAATGAATACGTTTTAAGTCTTATTTATTTATTTATTTATTTATTTTTAATAGCACAAAGAAAAGGGGCCTCAAAGACCTCTGATAAGTTCAGAGTTTCTGCTCAGACATATCAACAACAGGCTTATAGAAGTGGAACTATCCTTTCAGGGTTTATTCAAAAAGTCACCAGAAATGTATTGTAATTTATGGGAGTCGTATTTTTTTCTGTCATGTTAGCTCCTGCAGCACTTGTAGGTCAACCTATTTTATTATTTCCGTTCCTACAATCCCCTCAGCCACGTAGGTGATGCAGTTAGTGGTACACTTCCCTCTCAATCAGTAAGCAAGCCAAGCCCCAGTCACTATGCAACCAGAGAGGCCATCTTTCAAATGAGACACATGAACAAGGTTACAATCTCTCTTGGTAATTTGTAGTATCTCAAAGAACATGTTGCAAGCTTGAAAACTTTCTTCTTTTTACTTCAGACTTAGCTTGCTAGAGCTGAAATCAATACAGAGTTTTATTTAATATTTTGTCAAATTATGCTGAATTAAAACAGACAAAAATCTTTTTATTTGTAGCCATTTTCAGTATATTTGGCCCAACTTCCACATTTCTCAGAATACATCTGAACAACTCTATCTTCCCATAAACATTCTCTACATTCAGGTTTCGCTGTCTATCTTGAGTTGTGTCCAGCTCAAATGCCTCTGTGTAAACGCACGCAGCATGGGGAATAAACAAGCCGAACTGGAGAAGCATGTGTGATTGCAGGGCCATGAACTCATGGCAATTACTGAGACATGATGGGACAGCTCTCATGACTGGAACTTGGCCATGGATGGCTTCAGGGTTTCAGAAAGGAAAGGCCAGGAAGGTGAGGTGGCAGAGTTGCTCTTTACGTGAGAGAGCAGCTGGAATGTAGGGAGCTAAGCATAGGGGAGGGTGAAGAGCTTGTGGGTGAGGATTAAAGGGCAGCCCAAAGGCACAACACTGTTGTGGGCGTTTACTACAGGCCTCCTGACCAGGGAGAGAAAGTGGACGAGGCCTTCTACAGGCAGCTGCAAGAAGCCTCATTAGCATAGGCTCTGGTCCTTATTGGAGACTTCATCCACCCTCACGTCTGCTGGGGTGACCACATAGCTAGGAGCAGACAATCCAGGCAGGAGGTTCCTACTGAACATTGCAGATAACTTCTTAATACAGTTGGTTGATGAACCAACAAGGGGAGGGGCACAGCTAGGCTTGATACTAACAGACAGAGATGGTCTAGTGGGAAATGGGAGGGTTGGAGGAAATCTTGGCTGAAGTGACCACGAGATGTTTGAATTCATGAACCTGCAAGGAGAAAGCTGGACAAGAAGTAGGATTGCAACCTCAGACTT
>JAWLRI010000157.1:3704095-3715754 GCA_034781795.1 Crypturellus tataupa
TTTCAGTACTTCTCAAATCCAGTTATACCTCTCATTTTTTTATTTCATTACAACATATCAGACACTTGGGTTTTAATTGTAACTATTTTCTCTTTTTCTATATACACCTTTTTCACTCTGGATACTCACAACCTGATGACTAAGATGCATGAGAAAAATATAAAAATGATAGCATAAACTTCTCTTGAGAGTTCTTTTTTTAATTAATTCTTGTTAGAAAAGATTTATCTTTCCAATTGTTACTTTTCTCCTGTTCCAATGGAATATTATTCTGTAATGATATCCAGAAATAATGGAATTGTCCATTATTGGACAACTGGATGAAAATCATGAAACAAGTAAAAATTTTAAAAATGTTATTGTAAATGAAGCACCCATGTGTCACATGATGAGTGAAAGAAACAAGACAAAAAAAATCATATCAAAAATATATACTCTGAAGCATTAAATTTCATGCATAGGAAGACTATAAAAACACTTCTATTTTATATAAGAATTAGGGAAAAGTTTTCTTCTCCAAAAAGCTGGGTGATCATCTGATCTATATGTATTTTAACAGTAGGAACACCATATTCTCTCAGTAAATAATCATCTCATTATGTTGTATCATTTCCTATATTGCTGAGATGAGCAAAAATCCCTCTCATTTTTTCACTTGAAGGCTACACTATAATATTTGGTTTCATAATTACAAATGAGAGATATATGGGATTACTATTACAAATATTTTATGTCATTTCATAGCATGCTCATTGTACTAAACCAAAAGGAAAAAAAAGCCTAGATAATAATGCATAGAAGCTAGCTTCACAGCTTTTTTTCACCTTTATGAGCATTACTAAATTGTGTCATATCATCTGCATCTAGCAAGAAATATAGAATAAAACTTCTAATCAAAGAATGTGAAAAATACAAGCTGCAGAATCATTTGATTTTTTTTCTAGCATGACGCTAGACTGTGTTTTGCTAAATTCCTTTTAGGTTCTTAAAACTACCGTAGTCCATTAAGATTGAAGAAAACAAATGTTAAGCAAAAAAAGCAAGCAAGCAGAGAAATAAACAAAATGTTCCAATTTAGATCTGGAAACTATGAAGTCTGAACTTCACAATTAAGTCAAAATTATGACTCAAATAGGGTGCTTGTATAATCATAATCTTTTTAGGAAGAGTACATGTGGCTTTTGTACAAGAGATTCCGCTATCAACAATACAGGACATTTCTAAAAGTGAAAAGCTAAAGTTTACACCAGTTGATATATGTGGATTTCTGGAAGATTTACCACAGCAAGGTTACCTAAGAAAGCACACTATCATGGAAATATGAGGGAAAATTTTTCTAAATAATTGCTTAAAATATAGAAAACTGGAAGTAAGGATAAATGGTCTTAAGGTGTCACCAGTGGAGTTCTTCAGGGCTCTGTGTTGGGAGTTATTTTGTTCAATCCATCATCTCACTCTGAGAAAGTAAATGTAACAACCTTTTAGATTATACTATTTGATTCAGGATAAATTGAATAAAAGTAGTTGTGAAAAGCTCTGCAAATAACATTGCAGTGTGATGGAACCGACAAAAAAAAAAAAAAAAAAAAAAAAAAAAAAAAAAAAAAAAAAACCTAAATTTTCATTTAGGGATCGATGAACTCAGTTACCATTGCCACTCATACAAATCTTTATAGTGTTCATTAAGCAAACTTTCTAAAAGTAAGCTATAGTGCGCACTAGATATCAAAAAAGAAAATGACATAACTATAAGGAGAAACTAGAAATGAAGCAGAGAACATCCCTGAGTATTTAAATTTATGCTTCTGATACTTTAATGCATTGTGCAGTTCTTCATTCATTATCAGATAGGGAAAAAATTTCCAGAGGAAATTAATACAAAATAAAAAGAAGGAAACATGAGGAAAAAACATATAATTTTGGGTACTGCAGCCTGGAGGAGAAACAAGTCAGATCAGTTATAACAAGAAGTCTACAAAAATATGAAGGCTACACAAAGCGTAAATTTGGATTAATCTTCCTTTTTTCACTAAGAGTCAAGGTGCATCACATGAAGCTGGCAGGAGTTAATTCAACTCAGGGAAAGAGGTGGGAGGTTTTTCTTCGCAAGTGCCGTTGAACTTCATTGCCTTGAGTTCAAAGAAAGATCAAATGGATTGGAAGGAAAGAAATTTTCTGAAATTTTTAATTAAATGTCTGATTTACTTAGAATACTGAAATTTGCTGGAGTCTGGGAAGGTATCAATGGGAAACATCACTATGACTGCCTTATTTCTGCTTTCCCCTATACCCCACTAGTGGTCTCTTGACTTTTTAAAATCTACAGTTAGGCACATCAATGCAAATATATTTACATAACATTGCAAATTCATGATGTTAAGTCACATTGCAAACTGTACCATGTCTTCTTCAACCTCTGAGTCTTTGGCCTGGTCCTAACTAGCTTATTTTATCTTTTTCCTTGAATGTTTAGGACGAAACACTGAATGTTTAGGAATTTATGCATACGTTTATACATGTAAGCAAGTTAATAGAAGAATACTTCTTCCTTATGTGCTTGTAAAGCATGGTCACAGGATAGGTCACAAGTTTTAGACTGAAGTCATTAGAATAGATACATTTTAAGTAATTTTATAATGTGCATAAGTATAGGGTTCTTAGAAAGGTACAGTGAAAATGCTTTATCACACAATGGAAATAAGCAATGTATTGGGAGATTTTACTATTTAATCGTCCTAATGAAATGACCATGAAACCTTTTCTGTTTGTTTGTTTGTAAAACTAATCTTTTTTTTTTTTTTTTTTTTTTAGTTTTTTTTCCAGATATATGGTGTTTCCATATCAAGACACAAATTTACAAAGGACAGGATTTTTCTTTATTTTCTTGGAACCAAAAAGTGAGTTCACTAGAAAGTGAATGATTCCAAATAATCTTCGTCACATGGTCCAGCATGATAGACTAAAAGGAAGTTAGAATCATCTGTACATCTCAAAATCTGGTCAGTATCATTCTAAGATACTGAAATGTAAAAGGAGATGCAATATATAGTAGATTGGAAATGTGCTCTCTAGGTTTAGTTAGTTTTAGAAATATAGATACTCTAAATTATACAATTGTGTTAAATCCTATACAAACAGAGTGTATAAAATAATCTCTGTGAAAGAGATCTTACCATTCTACCATATAAATGACACTTTTCTGGTGCAGCTTCCTCTCCTGATCATCCTATCTTAGTAGTATGAGAACACTCAATCCACACCAGATCCACTATATTCCTGATGATTCCTTGCATTATTTTATTTGTATTTTCTTGGGTAACTGCTGAGATGCTCCCTTCTATCAAAATTGCAACATGTTTTTTAACATTCAGAGAATATGAAGGACCTATAATTTATTCTAACAGACACCTTGTAAATCTCTTACAAATTTTAGTTGTAAACACAGTTTTTTCTATTCTTTTCCCCATACAACCTTCACATTATTTCAGACACATGGTAATTTAAACATGAAACACAAAGACCTTGCCAGCATTTGCAAAGTCAAACTTTTTTAAAGCTTAAAATAATGCAAATTTACATATTACTGAAGCACATCATTCATGGCCTCTTTTTTTAATCAGGTTAGTATATTATTGAAAAAATAACCTTTTTTTTTTTTTTTTTTTCTTTTCTTTTTCAGTATTCGAAGATAATTCTGCTAATGATTTCTCCTCTGGAACATGTGATTTGCTCTATCTCCTTTGGTAAATGTCCCTTATAGTTATTTTTTCTTTAAGATGAATAAATTCCTCTCTCAATCCAAGAGCCTTTGTTCCTATTTATATCACTACTTTTCCATATGCAGGTCATAGTTAAATCTAATGATTTCTTTAGTTTCCTTTGAAGCTTTTTCCAGTGGGAATAGGTGACATATGTCAGGGTCCTTGTCAGTTTCTGGCTAACTCACTGCACATTGAGGCAATTTTCATAAAATTACCACAAATTAATAAGATATACATAGGCAGACTCTTCAAATTGTAATAAGGAGGCAGGAAAGAGGAAAGGAGAAAGTATTCTCATAGCCAGAATTTAAGCTGGAATTAAAAAAAAAAAAAAGAAAAGAAAACTTAAAAAGATTGAAAATTTAGCATCACTATCATTAATGAAAATCCTTGTAAGAGAAAGTGCTTAGAATTTACATCCCTAAGGCTCTTTTGATAAAAACCTAGGTGACTTCTGAAATCTGTTTTTAAATGGACTGCCAACAGTCTGCAGGAAAGAAAGAGAATTGAACAAAATTTAATCTCTTAGTAAATGAAACTGTGTTAAGTTGAAATGTGAAGGAGGAAGTGGATGTATAGTGATGTTTTTAAATACACTTTCCTGGCTAGAAGCTGCATGTTCCTGAAACAAACATTTCAGGCTTTCTCACAAACTGAAAGTTGTTATCCTGCAAGGCTTTTGGAGAAGGAAGGAAACCGCAGCAGCAACAACAAAAATCCAAGGCTCTAAGGCCATGCAGGGATTTTGCTCTTTCAATTGAAAACTCAAAATAATGGACTTTTAAAACTTATAGTTCAGATCCTTCCCATTTTCTCTCCAAGAGGTAAATTCTGGACTGGAAATCTGAATAAAATCTCACACTATACTGAGCACCAAATATCATTTTGACAAAAAGGACTCATACAAAGGGCTGTTTCTCCATTACTAGCCGTTCATTGCAATAGTTCATGTTTGTCATGAGAGCATCTTTTTCTCTGCAGCTAGTCCTCCTGCATAATATAGAAAGCCCTGATTTTTTACTCTCTCATTTGCTTGAAGGAATAATGCCCCTCCCCTGTTCCACTTTTCTTCAGGATGATTTTCCTGAGTCTGTGGAGCTTTAATAAACACTATTTTTGAACTGTGTCTCTGATGACTGCACTTACATCACTTCATTTGCTGTAGAATTTCGTTACAAATAACAAATAAAATAAGAAGCTTAGCTGAGGACAAAATTCAGTTTTATGGACTGTCAGTTGCAGAATTTTTACAAAAAATATATAAAAGAACCACTTTACACGAAACTTACAATTGCTGTTTTTTCCTGTTTCTAGTGATCGCACATTATATATTAAAATGGATGTCAGACTTGACATTCGTAGTAGTATTATGAAACTTACTGATAATTTTTGCTAGAGTCAGCAATCCTTAGTTAAATATCCATTAACTGAAGAAGAGAATCCTACTGTATTAAGTTAACCTTTTCTCTGCTTTGTAAATGAATATTAGTATTACTGCAGTTAAGCATGCTACAGAAATGGCCAAATTCACTTAACATAACATTTTTATCCTTTGCAATAGACAAGTTCATTAAATTTTAGTATATGCAGTAATTTTGTAGTTCTTTTGGTTGTTTCCTGAGAGGCAGTTATGAGCTACTGCAAATTACTACATCCTCACAAATTCTCTTTGCTGGCCCAAAACTTCCACAAACACAATTTTGCTTCCACAAATGTTACTTCTTGTTGGTGGTATACAGCTAGCAGTATTGCACTTAAGCAAGGAGAAAGACTCGCATAGGAAGAGCTGAAGCATTTCCCCACACATTGCATCTCTTTACTCCTGTTGAACCTTGTCCAACTGCAGAAAACAAGTAATGTACGCTAGTTCTCCATCACTTTTCTTGAGTGTCTCTTCTGCCTCTGAAACAATGATTTGAACTGAGTATATATTATGGTCAGCTTAGTATTTTGTCTGTAGGCTTACCAAGACATTCCCATAGAGAAAATGGAAAGCAAAAGAGGAAAGGAGTGCAGGTGGCCACATCCATGTGGCCATCCACATCCCAAATGTCAGGAAAAGATAGCAGTAGTAGCCTGCAAGACCAGTGAGTGAAGCAGTACACTTGAGAACCATCAGAATGGATATCCCCATCACTTTCCACGGGGACCATTGGACAAAACTTACCACTTATCCCACACTATCACTTATAGATCTAGAGGAATAATCCTTTGTTTGTCCGCCTATGAAGAGCACTCTCATTTTTGAGAGGCATAAATTCAAGATGGCATTATCAAATAGTCCCTGGTCTGCTCTGTCTCCTAGAAAGATGCTCTGGCTTGCATTGTCCATAAGGAGGGGATGACCTTTGAAAAAAGGACTTGTCTTCCAGATTTGGTTCCTTACTTGCTTGACACATTTCCTGTCTTCTGATTCCTGTCCCTTCTGATGTTCCATTTAAATACATTTTATTGACATAATCATAGTAATAATATTGACATAAAAAGGGAGGAAATTAGGGAAGATGTTGCTTTTCACTACACACCTCTGGACTCGATGAACATGTGTACATGTTTTCTCTGCAAGAAAAGGAGTATTAGTGAGGGAATATTTCACAGCCATCCAAAATAAAGAAAAGATCATTATCTGCAGGACATTATTTATATAACCCATTGTGATAATATATTTATTCTTATACATCAGAAAAGACAAGATCAAAGAAAATTACTGAGATACAGTGCTAATGCTATACCATATCAGTTGTCCGCATTCACTTTTACATGATGTCTCTGTTGGAAGTTTCAAATGCAACATGATTTCAAATAAGTTAATGCTAATCAAGAGCTGCAAAGGGTTTCAGCATTATGCATGTGTAATTGGCTATCTAACATTTAACAAAACAAGTGTAACTGAAGCAGATCCAAATTAAAGAGGATTTGTTAGGTTCTTGTAAGAGCATGATTAATGGGGAGCTTATCCTGACCCTAAGGCTTGATGGGAGTTACCATGTGGAATAGAAATAAGGATTATCCTGTAATAGTGACACAGCAATAATGATAAACTCAGGAGTGATGAACAGACATAAGCCAATATGAAGCTTTAGGTTTTGTATGTGCATTTTTGGGAAGAAGGGTATTGCTAGCAATGCCTACTTGAAAATAACTATTCAGTGCCTTAATAACAATAAACAGAAAACTCAAGTTGATAACCCTGCATGTGGCAGGAAATAAAAGCATGCAAAACAAAAGATAGCTTTACCTAGTAGAGGAGGAACAAAAACACATGGCAACTGTGAAAATACCAGTAAACATCATTAAAAAACACATTAAGAAAAAATATTGTATGAATGACAGTTCATGATAGCAATGCAATTTGGGGTACAAGAGATGCACCTGACAGATATAATTCTTTCATTTATGGCTTAGGACCACTCAATATTAATCGTGTATTCAGCATATTGTTGCACTGCTTCATATCCTGTCTAGTCTAATGGAAACTTATAATTTATTATGAGCAATCCCAGGAGGATATAACAGGAAAAAAAAATCTACGCAATCTGAGTAATGTGATGTAAAATTTGAATTCATGGGAGATACAGTGAAATGGAGAGAGAGTGAAAGAGATCTGTATATGTCTTCCTTTCATTTCAAGGAGGCAGACAGCTTAAGATTACTATACCACAGACGATAGTGTAAAAGAAGAGCAAAGTCTAGTACAAGTTAAAATAGCATCACATCCACTTATTATATTATCAATTAAAATTTGGGAAAGACAGCGATTCAGAAAGTCGTATTTGTAATACATATTCCTGACACCATTTCTGATCAGCTTTCCTGAATATGTAACATGTCTTTTTAATTGGATCAGGCACTGGTTCAGAAATGAGCCAGCCCACAGCTTGAGCTTACACTGTGCAGCTCTATACAAGAGATGTCTACAAAACAATAAAGTGTGGAGAGGAATTACACAGTGACACCAGTGAAGAATTTGCAAATATCCATGTACACTCACAATGCAGATACAAAGAATCTACTGAATGTAAAATGATTTACATACTCATGATTTCTGTTGCAGAATGAAGCAGCTTTTTTTTTTTTTTTTTTCTGCTAGTGAAACCATTTGGTTAATGTAGCATCTACAGAAATAATTAAAATTACTGATAAAAATACAAAATAAATCCTTTGCCCAAAAGTCATCGTCATATAGTACAAGTTAGATACATCAGCAGACCAGAATAAATTCCTTTTTCATTAAAGCAGCTTTGCTCTAGTTTAATGAGAATCGTAATATCTGTTCTTTTCGCAACGCAAATGGCAAAGGGTTTGGTTTTCATTGATTATCCTTCTCCACAAAGAAAGAGAAGATTGCACTAGAGATGAGAACTAACTTGGCATTTTTGATAGAACTTCACTGAGAAGCAGTAGCAGTGAGAATATCTGCTTAGAAAACATTAGCTGTACTCAGAAAAAAATATCTTTATTAAACATTATAGAACCATTATAGAAGCTTGACCATAAATATCCTTCAAAAGCAATAATCTCTAAGGTTATCAGATAGATGTTTAACATGCTTAGCATTTCTTTGTTCTGACAAAGCTAGCTGAAGTGGTCACAATGAGAAAACTAGTGGAGATCTCAACACTCCAGGGAGCCATTTCTGTCAATACACTGTGATTTGACTGTAGAAGCCTATCACTGAAACAGAAATGTGGGACCAGTGTATCTCAGCACATGAATGAAAGGGGGACATTCCTGACAGAATAAATTAAGAACATTTCAAATTGACCCATACTGCTTTGGTTACCATGTGAGGTGTCTTTGAACAATAGTCTAGTGAACGATAACTTTGGATAAGAAATGTGAGTCCTAAAAAAATCTGATGGACTGGGCCATCTTCAGTGAGATGGTGAGGCAGGAAGGTAATAACTGCTTCTTCCGTTTACTGGAAGTGGCATTTATAGTGTGTTTTCTCATCTTCAATAAGGCCAACAAAATCATAATTTCTTTTTACTGTGTCCTAGCAATATTACAAGATAGTTCTCTTTCTGGGATAAAGAGCAGGAACATCTTCATAAATGACTCTGCATGACAAGCTAAGGAAAGAATAAACTGGACCATGAAAAGAATGGTTCCAATCCTGCTGTTTTGAAAAGTTGCCCTAGATTCCTGGTATCTATTTATAGCAGGAGGAATTTTTATTTTTAAATCTTTCTACAGGAAATCCTATCTTGACTATATAATTGACTTACACAGCATTAATAACTAAGTTTGGATTAGCTTTGGGGCTGTAAAGTGGTGATTTGAGTTCATTTAAGTTTTGTATGATACTTAAACAACCAGTTTTCAAATTTATTATGTATGATCAGATGAATGTTTGATAAGAAAAAAAAAAAGAATATTTGTCACATACATAAAATATAGATTCATGCAACAGTTCTATTTATTATATACTTAGATTTTGTTAGGATACAGAAGTTACTCATGAATACAGTGGCTATGTCATGCTCAGTAAGACACAAACTATCACAGATATTTGGACCCCCAAGAGACTTGGTCTTGCATACATTTTTATTGCTTTAAAAAGCCAGAAAAACACAGGCAAAAGACTCTTCTTCTGCTTTCCTACAGAGCAGAGGCTTCAAATTATCCAATATATTTTATCATAAAGAATAAGCATCAGCCATGTGAAAGACAGAAGAATAAAGGGGAACCACCTTTATCTGTATAGCTCCATGAACATTAAAAAAAAAAAAAAAAAAGCAAAGATGAGATGAAAATCAGAAATGAAGCAACATATTAGTAGGTTTAGTAGATTTGGAAGAATGAGTGAGTAAATGTTACAGAGATTTGTACAGAGATATCTGTGCAGCACTGTAATATCGGTTTCTTAAGTCAGGCTTCAATCACCAAGCAGCACAGCTTTCATAAGCCTGCATCTGTGGAAAACAGACCAGACGGGTACAAACAGAAATAGAAAGCTTTAAAAAAAAAAAAAAAAAAAAAAAAAAAAAAGGAGATAGAGAGAGAGGTTTTGATTTACATGCCTTGCTTTAATAACACTATCAAGCTCTGATTTGAAGTGGATTGGTCACCTAAGCAGGTATCCTAAAGGTGCCATCAGGCATCTGAATGCCAGCCAATGTTGAAAGCATGCCAGCCATTAATTGACAAACTGTGAGAGACCAACGTTGTCTGCAGGAAAATTGCACACTGAGGCTTTGTTCGGAGCACCTTAGAATGAGAACAGCAGAGGGAGCTGTCAATCTTCACAGGAACAAAGATGAGCAGGATGCAGCATCAAAGGCGGGTGTGTGTTACTCTTAGTCAATGCCAGGACTTGTACCTTACAATGAGATGTGTGCAGGCTCATTGGACACCAAAACCCGTGGAGATGCATGATTTGGTAGCTTGACCACAGCTGGAAAACCAACTTACTGTTTTAAAATCAGCCTATGTTTGCTTACACCAATTGCCGTCATGGTCCGTTGAAGTTAGAGGAAAACCTATCTGCTCTGAGGACTTGAATGTACTTTAATTCATCATATATATTTGTCTAAGATGAATATTCAAAGTTTTATACACGCTACTGGATTCCATCTTGTTTTTCAGGCATTGATACTCTAAGCAGTGTTACATTAAGGGCAACTAGAAAAAAAATCTGCCAGCAGAAGCTGCAACAAAAGTTCACAAAGACTAGATCATTCCAGTCTTCATATGAAGAATTGAGCATCAAATGGCCCATTTAAATTATTTTTTTTCTGAAATTTAAATGTATATATTCTCTTTCACTCTTGTTTCCTCTCCAGCAATTGGGGAATCTCAGTGGCTTGGTAAGACTTTTAAGTAAGACTTCCAGAATGCCATGTCACTGTGAAGTGCTTCATTTACAGGGTTTTTAAGCACTGAAAAAAAAAAAAAAATCATTAAATGGTAAAAGATAGATTTATTCAGTGTCAACACTACTTGAAATGTAATACAAATCACCCCTGTCTTCACTTGACTGCTAATTTGCCCATGGCAATTCTGTTTGGGTTTGATTTTTTTGGTTTTGTTTTGTTTGTTTTCTTGTTTTAATCAAGCTCCATGGTAAACTGCATCAATAGCAAAACTAGAAAGTAAAAAAAATAAAACAATGGAAGTGCTCTCAGGAATAAAAGATTTTTCATGAATTAGAAAAGAAACTATAGCTTGAATTACTGCTAACACTTATTAGAGTAGAGTATTAAAACGGCACTCACAATGTTTTTCTTATAGACATGGTAAGGTTTCTAAAATATTCAGGAGCTTTAACTGTTGTATCCTGTGAAGAAAACAAGGTAAGACAACTTCAAAATCACAAAATAAGGATTTAAAAGCCCATAAACTTTTACTAAAACTATGCAGAAAAAAAATATTGTTCCCCTTGATCCCTTAATTACAGTCTGTAAGCTTTGTGGTAGAAAATGCTTGCATGTTTTACCCTTAAAATTTTTGTTTCAGGGTGAACAAATCTATGGAAGTATTATTAGCAATAGTATGAAGTTCATCAAACCTCAGATATTAATTCACTTGCATAATAACAACAAAAAAGTAAAAGTATGTTTTTCCTCTACTGTTTTTGCTTCATTCTATACAGTTTTATTTGTTGGCTTATTGTAGCGCCTCTCAGATTGGATACACATTTAAAACAAGAGGAGATAAGAAATAGGAAAAATACTGCTTATGTGCCCAGGGAGGCAGTTGTAGGCTAGGTATCAGGTTTACTTTCTACAGAGTAGTTTTCATCAAGTTATGAGTTCCATCTGTATTTCACCTAAGAGAACTAAACTCTTCACATGTAAAATCCATTCCTTAAACTATGATACAAAATAAAATAAAATAAAATAAAATAAAATAAAATAAAATAAAATAAAATAAAATAAAATAAAATAAAATAAAAT
>JAWLRI010000157.1:3733507-3743953 GCA_034781795.1 Crypturellus tataupa
CACCCCCGCCCTCCCCCCCCCCCCCCCCCCCCAAAAAAAAAAAAAAAAAAAAAAAGACACTTTTAACTGAACAAAGAGCTGGAAAAACATGATAGAGAAAGGTAAAAGATGTGGCAGTTTGCATGTCATCTGAAAAGGGGGAAGAGAATGCAGAGGAGAAGCCCTTATGGAAAACAAGCCCATAGTTAGATGCAATTGCAGATCTGTGGAAAGACTTTACTTGATAAAGAGACATGTTTTGGAAACATGCAGTTACTTCATTGTTCTTACTCAGGACAAGCTACATTAAACAAGTTGGGCTGTAAACAGGTGTGACACTGTGGGGGGTCACTAAATGTGGCAAACCCAATATATGACACTTGGCATCCCTGCAAATGCCTGCTGCCTTTTTGTGACAGAAGGAAAGGCACAGGGCTTCAAGAAAGAGAAAACATAAACCAGGTTCATTGCTTAGCATATGGTCTTCAGGGATAGCAGTAAAAAGGACAATGAAATATCTATTAGTGTTAGAACTTACGAGTTGTTTTGCAACTATGACAACTGTTATTAATAATGATTCATTATTGTAATCAAGTTATATATTAATATTTATTAATCTCTGGAGCAAAGTCATTTTTTGAATGTCTGAAAATAGCTTTGTCAGTAAACTATATGATTGGTTTGCTTAACAGCGTTGGAAGATGTATAAAATGAGTTCCCAAACAGGAGAAACTTTATGGGAAAAAATTGGAAAAAATATCTTTTCAAGTAATAAAACAAATACTTTGGTTTTGGGATGTTAGACGGGTCATTTATTTTGGGGCCACACTTTTCTGTCTTTCTCTCTTTTTATCTTTGTTAACACCAACAAACAACAATAATTTTATCTGCTAACGTTTTGTAAGGAAAAAGTACTCATGAGGGATGTTAACTGACAAAAATATGGAAGAACATCACTGAGTCTTGAAGATCAAAAGATGGAAGAGAAATGGAAGGGTGGAAGAGATGGAAGGTAAAACAGGATTTCCCCTCAGGAGCTTGATACTAGTTCAAGAGAGGTGGTGACACGTTGGATGTAGGTGTTTCAGTTTAGAGGGACCTTGGGCCACTTGTGGATTAAGTCTGATGAACAAGAGTAGAACAAAAAAATCTTAATGTTCAAGAAAAAGATAAGAAATCTGCATGTGGAGCAGAATAACACCATGCACTGGTAAAGGCTGTGAACTGACTGTCTAACTTAGCCCTGTCTGAAAAACACTTCAGTGAATTGGGAGCTCACTAGTATGCTCTCATGTTTAATAAAGTATACCACAAATCTATCTTAAAACTAATCTGTTATGTAAACAATAGATTTAAGGAATTGGTTATTCTCTTCTCTTTGGTGAGATCTCAGCTGAAATACTTTGCCTAGTTCTGTGTTCCACATGCAGCTAAAGGAACAATTAGAAATGGAGAGTGCTTAATAGCATCTACCAAGGTCAAATAACTTAAAAGGAAGATTTGTGGTGGCTGATGTCGTTTAATCTGGTGAAATGGCCAAGAAAAGCAGGTAGTGTAATTGCAGCCCACAAAACCTCAAGTGGAATTTTAGGCAGTGACACAAGGTCCTGTACAAGTTTTGTCTTGAGAGCTTCAGCCTGGACATAAAGTGAAGGAAGGGGAAGAAAAGAGGAAGAAGCAGTTGAAGAAGTTACTCAGAGAGGAGTGCAATCCCTAACCTGGAGACTTTCAAGACAAAAACCTGATTGACCTCATCCACTGTGGGGAGTAGGCCTTGCCCAGGGGCCTAGCTGGTTTAGACAATCTCCAAAAACACTTTGAAATCAAAACAGCTATAATTCTCCTTATAGAAGCTGCATTTATTTGTTCAACCATTATACAAAAGTGTTTCACATCTTACACTGAAGTTCTGAATTTCCTTTTTGGTGATACATGACTCTTTGCTACAAGGTAGATACAGATACAGATACATATATCTATATCTATATCTATCTATATCTATCTATCTTCTTATGACTGCGGAACAGAATGTTTTATTTATGTTTTTGGGAAATATAATTAGGAGATTATTTTATATATAAGAAAAAATACAGTTTAATTAACTTTTTCTTCTTGCAAGTCACCTTGCATCAAGTTGCAAAATTGTGTTAGTGTCAGCATAACTACAGTACCTAGTGAATAGATCTAGAGATTCTTATTAGATTAATATTCTCGTTAGATATTATATTAGATCCAGAAATTTCTGAATGTTGCTCATTTCCCTCACTTCCTTTCCCTGCCTCTTTCCCTGCCTCTTTCCCTTGACTCCCTCTCCCTCCCTGCCTACCATTATTTTATTAATTCTGAGGAACTATGGTTTCTTATGGGTGTCTGCATATCATTTCATCAGCTGAAGTGGAATTTCAAAGTAAGGAAGAAAAGAGAAGGATATAGATGTATCTAACAACGTTATGTTGTTATGTTAAGTAACGCTTATGTTACTAACAAAATCATGGAGAGAAAGATGTGTAAGAACCTGCCTTTCTGAAATGAATAAAGAACTCTGTTTATCTTCATTTTACTTTGAAAAACATGATTTAATCCTGGTGTAGAACAGGGAAGTTTTTCTTAATCTTAAAAATTTTTGTATGACAATGTTTCTTGCCAGACTTCAAGTGTGTGTGATGCAGATGCATGAAACCAGTAGAATAGCATTATTTTTAGCCTGATATTGTTCACTCAACATATTGAAACTTCTGTTATACAATGAAAAGACCCAGATGGTATCTGCTTGCATTTTAAGTATCTTAAAAACTTGATCTTTTCATTAAGAAATTGTAGTATATATTCAAAATACAATGTTATAAAACAGCACATTTTATCAAAAAATCACATTTATGAGTCAGAGCACATCTAATAATTTTTATTTCAGTCATGATTACCTTTTATAAAATTTTGTAAACAAGGCTTCAATTGTGACCTTCATAGGGCTGACAAGTGCCTGTATTTATATGCCAGACATAAGCACTTCAAAAATGAGAGTTGGGACTAGCACAAAGTTTCTCCACTGAAAAATTGTTCTAGCTCCTATGTCAGAATCTGCAGTTCAGTAAGAAATATGCTATTCAGCAAAATAATGGCATGAGTTGTAATGAATGAAGGCATCCATTACTCCCTCATTATATTTTATAAAAATCTGCTTGCTGCTTGTTTTTTTTCTTTCAAGGTTTCTTTTGATTGATACAACTGAAGTTACTTATGCACAAATACGTTCTGCTCATTCATTTCCTTTTCTTCTTTAAGAAAAAAATTCAATACTAAGTTTTTGTTTTATGCAAATAGAGGAATAAATAGAAGGATCAGCAGTTCTGCGTAAAGCTATCCTTACAGATGCCAAAGTAGCCAAAGGTTTTTAAATGAAACATAGCTAGAATAAATTTGGCCTCTTGGTATTTACCCAATAAATCAATACTTCTGCATAGGACTAGCACTAATTGTATCATGTTCAACTCAGTTCAAGACTGAGTGAAGAGCTATATATTTTCCAGGGGGTAGTAAAGCAAAAAAAAACAAGCAAACAAACAAGCAAAGAATAACAACAAAAAGAAAGAAAGAAAAAAAAAAGAAAAAGAAGAAGAATGAAAAGATCAGAATCAGAGTGCACTGATATGCTTTATCCTTCTGGTAGGCCCCATCCTGAGGACAGTAATGAGCACACGAGATTTAGGCACAGATTGCTTCCTTTCTTTGGACTATCTCTTTTCCTTTGCTTCTGTAACCTTGCTGCATGTGCACATTCCTTCTCTTGCTTAGAAGCTTTTTTTTTTTTTTTTTTTTTTTAGTATTGCATATACTTATCCAGGGATGAAGTTGCCATATTTTGAAGTCACAGTAACTTCTAATGCTAAATATCTAACTCACTACAGCAGAAGTCAAGGAACTGAGGCTGTTTTCTTTTTCTTAATATCTATAGGTCCTCTGTGTGGGCATTTTCTCTCTTTCTGTTTTAAAATTGTATATCACAATAGGATGTATAGCATAGGATGTTCATCATAGGATTTTTCCATGGATGCAGTTCTGCTTCTAGAGTGATATTAAACAACGTATCTATTAGTTTTAATTTAATTCTCTCCAATTCCTATAGTGAAATTAAGCATGAGTGCCAGAAGAAGTAATAATAGGCAAATCAGTGGCATATTAGACTGGAAATTTAGGCCATCATTTGAATTTAGGAATTCCACATATATAACCTTCATTCTATTACCTGGCTTCTACTGGACAGATTTTTACACTTTCGATATTTTAAGAGACTTTTCTTTGTTCAGTGCAAAATTAAAAACATTTTGTTTTGTTAGAAATTGTCATAATAACTGTGGTGTCTAATCTCTAAATTCTTATTTGTGCTATTGTGAAAGGCATGAAGTAAATACACAGCATACAACTTGGCAAAGTGCTAGGGGTGTACATTAGCAAGTTTAAATTCACATATTGTAATCCCTGGGAGTCCTAGACTGCTTTACCTTGCTTCTGTAATGAGAATATACTGCCATATATCCATTATTAGATCAAAGGAGTAAGGTATCATATGAAGTAAGTTGCAAAAAAAATATCAAAATGTCAGGAATATATATATTTATATCAAATATCATTCTGTTTTTCAGAAATCAATACAGGAAACTAAAGAAAGAAGATGGAGGATCTGAAATTAAAACAGACTGTGAAATCAGACTTGAATGTTCATTTGTTCACAGTTGATGGGAGTAAATTAAACTCAATTTTATAATTAGAATTCCTTTTGGAAATGTCTACCCAGTTTTAGAATACTTTTCCAAAAGAGTGTTTAACTTGCATCTAATATATATTGGGACAAAAATGCATGTTTTACTTATTTTTGATGCTGAAATATGTGTGATTCATACCTATGAATTTCCACTCACTAAAAAAGAAAATTAAAAAATCTGGATTTACTAAATTATTAACCTAGATTTTATGTCTTAAGGCTGATGAAAAAGTGTTTTTGACCTGTTTCAGTCTTTACATTGCTTCCTTCTGGGTAATATGATATAAAGTCAATTGAGGGCAGATAATTTGATTAATGCTCATTACTATTGTCATAGGCTGTGACATATCACATGAACTCCTTATTAGTAAGCAGCAAGAAGCACATTTGCAAGATCACCCAGTGTCAATAGAAGTTAATCAGTTTTCATATATTCACAAGCTAAACCTTCTCTACCCTGAGGACATGATCTCAAAGAAATCACTTATGTAGGATCACAATGAGGGAAACAAGGACATGGTAAAGGGTTGTCTTGATTTTCCTGATTACAATAGACTATAGTTTAAATGACCTGATTATATTGATTCCTAGGAGTAATACTGATAAAATTTCTGGGAGAATTTTTTGGACCTGCACAAGAGGTTAGCCCACTAAACCAGATACCTAATATGAGTTGGGGAAAGACAAACACACACACACAAGTAGTGCAGCTTGCTACTTTTAAAGTTTCAAGATTAGCAAAGCAATTCCATAGTGAGTAACTTTATAGATATTTATGCAAATTATAAAACTGATGCAAAGTCTTATTCATAGAGAACTTTTTTTCATATTTTTTCACACTTTTTTACAATTTACTATGTTACTTGGAGAACTGGCACATTAAAATGGGACAGCTCAAAGCTATACGAAGTTGTGTATTCAGTATTAATTCTAAGCAAGGATCAGACCTGTGATATCATTAAATGGATGAGTTCATTAGAAACAAACAAACAAAAAATACACCAGAATTGACAAAAGAGAAGTTTTCTCCCAGAACCAACTAGAGATTTTGGTCCTGTAGCAGATTTATTTCATCATACCTTTAATGGAAAAAAAAATCTTGTCATTTACACTTTTGTATCTATCTAATCAACATTTTCAATGATCTTTAACAAGCTATAGCCTTTGCTATATAGCTGTCTTATAGCTCTGCACTTCTCCAGAACAAAGAGATAAGCACAAAATTATGCATTTCTTGGAGGGGTGGGATATGGTGTGGAATTACGTGTATTTTGGATGCAACTGCAAACTTTGAAAACCAAACAATGTGTACACAGAAACTGGTAAATCTGTATTTCGAAAATTCTTTAAGAGCTTGTCCTGTCATTTGTCATATGACTGACTATCCAGCACAACCTTGAAAGATGCATAAGCTACAATGAAGGTGGAATAATTGGGCATATTAAAAAAAAAAAAAAAAAAAAAAAAAAAGGTTAAACGTAATATAAAAAGGACCAGAGCATAAATTAAAGACTCCTAGGAGCAGCTCCAACTTGCAGCCAAATACAAGTTTTGCTGCTTTACTCTGTTGGCTAGTTTCTAATTGTTGCACCATGCAATGAAAATCGTTTATAACTAGAAAGGTCCCATAACAACTTGGCAAAGGCAACGGAGGCTGCAACATAATATTAGAGAACACTTACCCTGTGGGTGATCACTAGAAACTAAGGAAGATAATAACTGCTCAGCTACTCTGAAATAATTTACTCATAAAAGAATCTTCATTAAAATAACATTAAGGAGTATTTTCAATGCGGCATGCAGGGACTTAGCTACATGATTCCTTTTAATATTAATGGGAATTGCGTGGCTAAACCCACACACACTACAATGAAAATCTGCACTTAAGATTTTAACCAAAATCCATAAAAGGTAACTAAATTAGGTGAAGGCTTCCCTCTGTTGTGCCCTGTTACTGCTAATAATGCAGTGTGTAAGATTAGTGCATAACAATTGTAATGTCTGTAATAAACATCCTGCTGCATCTAAGCTCTTAATAAAGAAAGTTAAGGAGAGAAGGGAAGGCTTACCTCTGTGGTAAATCAGTGATTAAAGCAAACAGAAAGGGCAAATGTGGATGCAAGCTTATAATTCTGTAATTTGAATTGTTCATGTAATAGCCTGTAGCACAAATGTGTCGGTGAGCTTTAAAATGGTTATTGCACATTCTAATGGCAAGGAAGTTGAAAATATCAATAGCAAGAGAAATGGTAATATTTTCTGGTAAAAGACTTTCTGGTCAGACAAAAATTATGAACACTTGCTTTTATGAGAATTTCCATGTGACCCTTGGAGGCCATCTAGAAGCTGACTCAAAAAATCATGGGACCCATGGCTAGTCAAGTTTGCTTTTATTCTTTTCTGTTATGCTACTCTGGACTGGCATTAAAGGTCACTAATTGGGCCAGTGTGATACAGACCTCTCATCATAAAGCTAGAAAATACTTTGGTTTAAAAAAAAAAAAAAGACGATTCACATCTGAACTCTATCCAGAACAACAATATACAGATTGGCATACAGGGAGAGGAGAAAGGAGAAGGTCTCATTAAGTCAGATTTTTAATCTATTTTATCTGGTACCTCATACTTTCATCTGTGCAGTGAATATCAGAAACATTTCTGCTCTACCTTTATTTCATTTAACATTTTCATTTTTTTGAAGGAGTTGGGTGTGGCAGCTTTTTGGGTGGATGTAAGAAAGATTATGTTGAGGCTTAGAATTTTCAGTAAATCCCAAATACATATAACAAAGTTGCCCTAAAACAACTTACAACAAAGAATATCCTCAACTGGAGTCATTGGAATTTGAAGACATCAAAATGACAAAGCAAAAGATTTTCAATTAAATTCACATTTTCAAGAATCCCTCTATTACCAGGAGGCAAAAATGTAAAGAGAAAGCTCTGCATATAATGCTTTTATTATACTTTTTATTTTTAAAAGAGCTTAACATTACTGTCAAATGATTGACACAATAAGTATTTCATTTTAATTGGCACTTCTGTGATTTGTCACTTTAACATGATGGGAACATCCCATTAGGCCATGTGTAAGTGAATAGCAGGATACTGCACATCTGACAATACCTGAAGATTATTCTTGAAGCCTTCTAATAAGGAGTATATACTAAGCGAGTCCATAAACCTATCTATCTGATCTAAATATTGAATTGGACCAAATTGTCCCTTTTCCTCACGAGCAGACATACAATCACTATGAAAGCAGCAGTCCCTGGGGCTGTCATAATGCTATATTTTTCTGATCTGCAACTCTAAACAATGAGATTTGAGTTTCTAAACTGAGGAAAGGAGCAGGCAGCCTCACTTTGCTATGGTAATTGCCTCGACTATACCAACTGATTGCTTTCTGTCTAATCAGAATAATCTTCTCTGTCCCCACTAGTATAACAACACCCTGGGCAAATAACAAAGCATTTTACATCTTGCTTTTAGCTCAAGGGAGGAACTTCCTCATAATGACGTTTAAAAATATGCCAAGACTCCTCCACTAAGGCTCCTCCAGGAGCCTACCTGTCCTCTGAAAGCTGTTCACTCTGAGCTGTTCACTCTGAAAACAAGATTCTGACCATCGCTCCCAAGCCCAACTCTGTGTCTAGCAGTCTTCTGGTCACAGTGTGAATACTGATGTGCAGTATTCAGGCATTAAAGTCTACTTATCCTCAGCAGAAAACCTGAATGCCTTCATTTTGAAGAACTACATTGTTCAAATATGTCTACTGTGCATCAGCTCATGCTATTTCAGGAACAGTGTTTCTAATTTCAGAAAAGCAATTAATCTTGACACACTGTGATAATGCAGTCTTACCTTAGTATTTTGATTTAGCCCAAATTATTTTTTTTCAACTCCTACATTGCATGTTACATGTTTTACATCAGCAGCTGTTACTCAATTTACCATCTGTCTTTATCGACAGCTAGATGCACAGATGTGCTGATGCCATGCAAATGTTAAAGATCAGCTTAACCTTTCCTATTTACTAATAATATAATGATAATACTAATAACTTGAAAAATATGAACAGCTAATATTCATTTCAGTTTGTTTCAAGTGGATTTTTAAGGCTTTTGTTGTCCTAAAGACTCCTTTGTTAGAAAAAATCATAGAATCATAGAATCGTTAAAGTTGGCAGGGACCTCTAGAGATCACCTAGTCCAACCCCCCTGCACACGCAGGGTCACCTAGAGCATGTGGCACAGGATTGCATTCAAGTTGGTTTTGAAGATCTCTGGAGAAGGAGATTCCACAACTGCTCTGGACAACCTGCTCCAGTGCTCCATCACCCTCACTGTTAAGATTTTTTTCCTTGGTGTTTCAGTTTTTGGCCATTACCTCCATTAGCCTCAATGTAATATGGCCATTACAGCACAGTTCCCTGGGGTATGAGTTACTCCTCCAAGTTTCATATTATCATCAAACTTGCTGAGGGAGCACTCTATGCCTTCATCCAGGTCATTGATGCATAAATTGGACCAAGGACTAACCCCTGGGGAACACCGCTAGCTAAAAGCCCCCTCTGCACCGCTAGACTCTGCACCGCTGATCATCACCCTCTGGGCTCTGCCATCCAGTCAGTTGTTAATCCACCTCACCGTTCACTCATCTAATCCACAGTCAGGTAAGGTAAAATTATTATTGGGAATACAAATTTATATATCGAGTAACTAAAAACTGCATAAACTTAAAACAGACTCAATAGTTAAAATAAATCTAAAAACATTTAAAATACTTCTGATGCTGATTTTGTGATCTGTACTTTTTAAGTTCCAATAAACAAAAAACTCTATCAAGAATTTAAGTTTTAATGAAAAATAAATACTATGAATGGAGTCTTTCTAAAACCTTTATCTAACAGAGACTTTAAAAGGCTAAAGACTACCGCAGTTCTTTCTGAAATGATCTCTGTTTTCTTTGCATGTTTTTTTCTACATATACTATTTACAGTCTATGAAATCCAGAAAGGTAAGATTAAAGCACCTTTAACATAAATGACTTGTCTTAGTTATATCACAGAAATTGGAAAAACTCAGTTCATGTGCATACATTTTAGTGGTGGCACATGCATAATGTTAGAGTGTATAGACTCTATTCATGATCTCTTTATGTATTGAGTTTTTAAACTCAATTGCAAACAAGGAAAACATATATGAAATGCCTAAAACAGATGCTATGGATTTCAGTTCATTTTTTCACAGGTGTAAATGACAATAAAATGTCATGGAGAGTTTGAATTTCACTATTTTTAATCTGTAAGTAAATGAGACCATGGGATAGACACTCAGCCAATGTAAATTCTTAGCTATCAGTTCCCAAATTTGTTAACTACAGCACATTTCAGCTGTCTTCAAAAGAGAAAATTCGGCCTATACTGCTCAGTATTTTTCTCAGATCTATCCTTTTAAAAGCATGTAGAACCACACATGCACATATGCACAAACATATAATACAGAACACAGACTCACAGAGTGGTTTAGGTTGGAAGAGACCTCCAGAAATCATCTTGTCTCCCCATTCCCTGCCCCTGGAGCATGTGGCACAGGGTGGCATCCAGGCAGCTTTGGAAGATCTGCAGAAAAGGAGACTCCACAACCTCTCTGGGCAGCCTGTTCCAGGGCTCTGTCATCCTCACAGGAAAGAAGTTCTTCCTCATA
>JAWLRI010000157.1:3762932-3776366 GCA_034781795.1 Crypturellus tataupa
TACCTCTGAAAATATTCAGAGGCGTGTTCAGAAGTAGTAGTTGAGGTGCCTGGAGTTATGCCTTCCACTGGCTTTTCCTAAGGAAATTACATGCAATAACTCTTCCAAACTTCAGGGAACATCTGTCCCAGATGACATGAAGTCTATCCCTGTCTTCACTGGGATACTGCAAGAACATAATTCCATGTGATCACAGCATCAGAGGACAGCCCAAGCTGACAGGACAATGGGAGGTCTCTGGCGCGACACCCTGCTCATGGTGCACGTGGTGACCACCTACTCTCTGCCTGGACTAGGCACCTCCAAGGCTGAACCCAGCAGTATCATGCTCAGAGGCACATTCCACTGATGGCTATGCCCTCACCTTGGCCTCAACAGCTCTCCAAGGGGCCTGCTAGCCCTTTCTCCACTCAGCTCTGGGATGGGGTAGCTCTGCTCCCTGGTGCATTGGGCATTCCCAGATTGGTGTCATTCAAAAATACCCTGAAATTTCATTTGTTTGATCTTCTCCTCCATGTCACTGACCAGACAGGCCTCAGTGTATGTCCATATGCTACCCCCAAAGCTGTCTCAGAGGTAGAATAGGACCATTAACCTAGTGGTTAATGAGCCTCTGAGCCTAGCCATCCAATCAGATTATTTTTAATTATCTGGTTCATGAGCCATGCCTGACTTTAATACAACAATATCAAAGGAGACAATGTCAAAAGTCTTCCTGTTCTTCCATCTTGGAAAAAATCAGCCAATTTATCATAGATGGCAATTAGGTTGGTGAAGTATGATTTACTCTTCATAAATAATATCTAATCTGATATCTGATATCTCTTTCTTCAAAAGAACTTGTTTCATAATTTTCCCAGAGACCAAAGAAAGACTGTCTGTACCTTCTGTATTGTTGTCCTTTTTTAGAAGACACCCAGTCATAAAGAAGGACAAAGAAGACTTTACCCAGTCATAAACTATCTTCTTCCAGTCTTCATTGTCTTTTAAAGAGGATAAGAGAGCAACCTGGTGAGGACACGGGTCATCTCACTCAGAGGCACCCCTAGGGTGCATTTTTTTTTTGATTCTTTACTTTTTCTTTGAAAGTAGAACCTGCCTTGTTTTAAAAGCTTATGCTTTAATGTTTTGCTATATTAAGGAAATGTTTGTTAGCAAGTCTTTATATGACTTGCTTGTGTTACAATGGAGAAAAGGCAAACCTTAAAGCCCTCTTTTCAGAAAGGATTCTTGAAGGGGAAGTCATGTCTGATGAACCTGATAGACTTCTCTGATGAGGTGATCAGCTGGATGGACGATGGGAGAGCTGTGTACGTTGTCTTCCCAGACTTCAGCAAGGCTTTTGACACAGTCTCCCATAACATCCTCATAGGAAAGTTTAGGAAGTATGGACTGGATGAGTGGACAGTGAAGTGGATTGATGGCTGGCTGGATGGCAGAGCCCGGAGTGTGGTGATAAATGGGGCTGACTCCAGATGGAGGCCTGTGGGCAGTGGAGTCCCCCAGGGATCATTACTGGGTCCATGGCTCTTCAACTTGTTCATCAATGACTCGGACGAGGGCACAGAGCGCACTCACAGCAAGTTTGAGGATGACACCAAACTGGGAGGAGCAGACGACACTCCCGAGGGCTGTGCTGCCATCCAAAGGAACCCATACAAGATGGGGAGTTGGGCAGAGAGGAACCTTATGAGGTTCAACAAGGACAAGGGCTGGGTCCTGCACCTGGGAAAGAATAACCCCAGGCACTAGTACAGACTGGGAGTTGGCCTTCTGGAAAGCAGCTCCGCAGAGAGGGATTTGGGAGTCCTGGTCGACAACAATTTAACTATGAGGCATCAATGTGCCCTCTTGGCTAAGAAGGCCAATGGGATCCTAGCCTGCATGAGGAGGAGTATTGCCAGCAGGTCAAGGGAGGGGATCCTGCCCCTCTATTCAGCTCTGGTGAGGCTGCACCTGGAGTGTTGGGGGCAGTTCTGGGCTCCCCAGGACAGGAGGGATGTGGAGTTTCTAGAGAAGGTCCAGTGTAGTTCACAAAGATGATTAAGGGACTGGAGCATTTGTCGTATGAAGAGAGTAAGCAACCTGGGCATGTTTAGCCTAGAGAAGAGAAGATGAAAAGATGATCTGATCAATATCTACAAGTACCCTAGGGGTAAATGTAGCGAGGATGGGGCCAAAGTCTTCTTGGTGGTGGCCAGTGACAGGACAAGGGGTAACGGGTTCAAATTGAAACACATGAAGTTCCACCTCCCTGTGAGGAGAAACTTCTTTACTATAAGACAGGTGACAGAGCCCTAGCACAAGCTGCCCAGGGAGGTTGTGGAGTCTCCTTTTCTGCAGATCTTCCAAAGCTGCCTGGATGCCACCCTGTGCCACATGCTCTAGGCAGCCCTGTGGAGCAGGGGGTTGGACTAGATGATCTCTAGAGGTCCCTTCCAACCTTAACCATTCTGTGATTCTGTAAAGATTTATGCCTTAGACAATGCATTGGTTTAGTTATTAATAGGTTTATTTTTATAGCAATACAACTGTTTGCAGAACCTGCATGTGACTGTAGGATATGATAAACAATTCAAAATGCAAAGTGATAGAATTTTTATTTTAGTTCTACTTTGTAATTCTTAGAACTAAACCTATATAGCTCTCTCTGTTTAGGAATTTTAGTGTTTAGTGTTTAGTGTTTAGGAGAAAAGTAGTCATCTGAGTACCTTGAAGATACTGGTGAATATTGGCTTTTTAGGTTCACATTAGTTAATCCAGGTTTTGTTATTCTACATAAAGAGAACAATGCAGAAGAATAGCTAGCATCAGTTTTCCATGGGAACAGGTTTTGTAGATAAAGCTGTACCTATAAAAATGTATGAAAAAGGCAGTTCTGTTTCTTTTCAAACTTCACTGTCCCCACAGCTAATTAAAATGAGTTTTTCATGCTCACATGCATTTAGTTTGAAATTGTTGTATGTTAGACATTAAAAAGCTGAAAAGTGCCAGAACTATGAATTCTTAATGCTGTCATAAAAACATCTCAAGTATTCTAAGTTGGCAACACTTATGTAAATCAAACCATGTTTCTGAAATCTCTATCTACAGCACAGTAAGCATCTAAAAGTAGCAGTTTCTTCAGAAGATATAGTTGAGATATGGATCAAAAAAAAAAATCCAAACTGAAATAATAGCTTGAGGGGAAAGATGGGAATCCATAGGAGGATGGGAAATCCTCATTATAAGAGCATGTTCATTTGAAAACACCAAAGGCATTTACTGCTATGCTATGAGAGGAACGCACATGGAGCTGACTTACTATGTCAGTATTAGGTCTGTCAGAACTGCATGCCGTACTGTCCTAGTGATATTGCTTACCATTGGTAGATGAAAAAGGAGCTAGTCTGTAACTTTTAAAAGACTTATAGATTCCTAAAATAGTAAAAGCTCCCTCCTAAAAGACTGCAATTATGGGTGTGCAGAATAGAAGCAAGAGAGGTTCCTGAGAAAATTTTTGTAGGGGAAGAAATTTTGCTGTGCAAAAGAATACAAAGATTACAGTTTTTGACAGGGAATGAAACCTATTGTATGTCTTTCATTTATTTCTAATGGAGACATGTCATCATGTTCATATGTAAGGGAGTTATATGTAAAAAAAAGAAGTTAATTAACCTACAAAATCTATAACTGAAAAATGTTGCAAAAAGATAGAGTAGATGTGCCATATATTTGCTACTGAAATTGGTTAAAATTAATCAGTAGGGTAATGAAAACATTCTTGACAGAAGATTTGAAAAGGAGCAAAACTCTTCCCTTCAAAAATAAACTGAAATATTTAAGCTGATTTTTAATGTATTGGTTTTAAATAACTACTAGGATTGTGCGTCAATATTGTCTATGAACTTTTAGTCCATATCTGTTCACTGCTAGTCCCAATTCTGAAAGACTTAAAAATTTAACAACAAATGAGGCACGGATCTCCACTGAAGATTTTATTATTATTAAAGACTAGAAATATTCACTTCTGTCACTCTCAGTTGCACCTCAGTAAAAGAATTCTAAAACTATACCTCTAACTAAAATCCTGTAAACTTATATAACCATACAAATAACTAGCCTTATTTTACTTTCATAATAGCTGTTGAGAGCTTTTCTGAAAATCAAGCTTTTTTTGGCCCCTTATATATGGAAATTTAAGCTTCATTTTAAACATCCATTTCACATAGAAAAAGAATGGTTCTAGCTGATAAACTGCAATCCATTTCCTCTTAAACTGATCCTTTCTGTATTAGAAAAATGATGTCAAGATTTAGCCAATGCAGGACTAAATGATTGTTTGACACAAATACAAATTGGTCATACCATTTTCATATACAGCATTTGCTCATTTTTATGATATTATGTTGGCTGAAATACATAAGAATCAAAAAGCTTTGCAAAAAAAAAAAAAGCAGATTTTTTGTCTGAGAGAACTACTGTAGCATTCTAAGCAATAAGACTCTTCAAGTGAGAGTGGTACTGGTACTCTGAGGTTTTTTCATTTTTTTTTTCTACAGCAATAGATCTGTAAATTCAGTACTGCACTGTAATACAATATCTAATTAAAAAACAGAGCATAGATTTGTTTGAATTAAATGGAATATGTTTCTCTTTCTCCCTCTCTCTCTGGGCCAGTTAAAAAGAAAACAGCAAGCACTTCCACCCATACAATACAAATAAAGAACACTGTCACTTGCATTGTCAAGTTGTGCAGCTCTTACAAGGTTGCCAATAATGGTCCCTTATTCTCTTACAAATAGTGCTAAAGGACCTATTCTATTTGTTGCTGCTGCTTTAATTATTTTTGTTTGTAATAGTATTCCTTAACTGTTACATTACCACTGTTGTTCTCCCAGGTCAATTTCAATATAGGGACATCTGTTAGTGATTGCTCAAAAAAAAAAAAAAAAATACAACAATGAGTCTTCAGAGTAATAATTAGTGATTATATACAGGACAATTGCTCATTTAAATAGAGAAAGAGACATCAGGTTGTGCCAAAACTTAGACTGTAATATTCCAAGGAGATAGACCTAGACATAGTTTTGGTCTTGCTTATGCTGAAGTCAGTGGTACTTCAGGGAGAAGATGTTATATCCAGTATTTTTATTTGCCTTGGAAAGGTTTCAGGTTATAAATGCTAGTTCTTCTATTCCACTAAGTCACAAGGGACTATTACAAATCTCTTACCTAACAGTTGGGTAGCTCACTGATCTCTCAACAAGCCCCTGTAATTTGTGTTTATCTTAGCTTAGATTTTTTAAATAAAGATAGCAAGCATCAGAATAAATATTCAAATCAAGTGCTGAAGAAATGATGCCCATAGTTTTTCATAATTCCAATATTTATTTTATCTCCATATAATAATAATCAAGAGCTCAGAACTGAATTCAGAGTACACATGCCAAGGTCTCTTGAAAGGGATTCTGTACTTCATTTACTTTCAAGGAAGTGTGTTTGTACAGGTTCCACTGCTATTTTTTAAAAGGCTTGTGCCAAATCACCACCTTCATCTGTGGCCAAACAGAAGAGGTCATTATTCTCCTGAGTAAAGAATGGAATGAATCAACAGCATCTGAGCAATCTTGGAAGGTTGCAATCTAGATTTAAGCTGAAAACCATTACCATGAAAACAATGATGGAAGAGATCAAAGTATGGAGTTGTTATGGCAACTGGTATACAGAGGATAAGTATGTTGATGAGAGATTACAAGCAGACACAGCGGGGAAAAAAAAAAAAAAAGAGAGAAAGAGATAAATTGGACTGCTAATTAGGAACTCTATCATGCACTTGCACCTCTTGAAGGGTGTGAAATATTTCCCCAATGTACATCAACTATTTGGCTGGTGAACACTCAGCAGTGAGTGACAGAAACTTATTCCTGACCATTTTCTGCTCATGAGGAACAGAGCAAACACCAAATCCTTGTTCTGGGTTGTATGGGGCCAATGACTTCTTTCTGGCATGAGAGGGGGAAGCTCTTTGCCTTGCAAGCCCCTTTCTTAATCAGACACAGGGAGCTCCTGGACAGCAAACCTATCTATCATACCTTAACATACAGGATCTTGTAAAGCATTGACCATCGGGTTCCACCATCCAAGGATCTTGTACAAGGATCTCATTTTACAATCATTTATAATTCTAAAACATCTTGATGAGACATCTTTCTGCTTCAAACATATTCTCATTAGTACTGGTCTCAAGGATGGTGCTCAAAATTTTCCCTAACCTTTTTGTTTTTTTCAACATCTAATATTTAAACACATGAAATCTACTAAATTAAAATTAATAAAGTTGAAGAGTCAGTGACTGAAGAATTAGGAAGTACAAGAACAAACAATGACAATACCATCTTTGTCCTTCATGTAGTGCTCTGTTATTCCTGATTGGACCAGCACTGTTGGAGTGATGTGAATATGGAATCAGATCACATCATGAGGCCTGTTCAAGCTTATAATTACTGTCTGAACATAATGTTGCACAAGAGTGTTGCGGGCTCAGGTAGGCAACCTGAACAAAATACCAAATAAAAGGGAAAAATAATTAGCAAACCAAAACAATATAATAAATAAAAGCAAGACAAAAACTTAAAACAGTTATTTCAAGTCTTGCACAAGTCTTAGATGTGGTCTATTTAAACTGTTGTCCTTTTATCCCTTTCAACTCAGTTTCTCAGGAAGCCTTCATCATAAGGATGGTCAAGGTTCAGCTTTCTCTTGAAGTCAGAGAAAATGATGTCAATTGTAGTGAAGAGAAATTAAATTAATTTCTTCTTTTGCATTCACAATAAATAATATTTCAGAAAACAGGATAGCCTTGTCCTATTAAAACTTAGAAAATAAAATAAAATTTATTTTTGGACTTTCAAATGGTTGCTATCAAGAGATAACTACCCATTGGTAACTTCAACTAAAAACATTTCCTAACTTTAGTATCATGTTAATCATTAATTTCATTATGATTATTAAACATCTCCATCATAATTTATTTTTTAATGTGAATAATTTAGTTTGTACAAGTCTATTGCCTCCAATTTAGTCTGGGTTTCTCAGAGAGTCAGTCTTTTTTTTCTCTTTTTTTTTCTTTTTTTTTTTCTATTTCTTTTAGCCGTGATGAAAGAGAGATAGTTAGTTGGGACAATTTTTCTTGGAAGGGCTTACTAGATGAAAGCCTGCTTGACTGCTAATTTTTACTCTGCTCACGACTGTCAGGCAGTCTTACTTTTATAACTTAGAACTTGTAATGAGGCTGTTATCAATTGTTAGCAGTTATTCCATAGTTTGCCCAGAAACTCATCAATGCCCTTGGTTGCTTCACCACTTCCCCTCAACGCTTAAGCTAGTGCTTAAAAACTTAAGTAGCTAAGAACTTCCCACTTGTGCTCTTTTTGACCCAGTAGTTCTTCTTTATAATCTGTTTAAAACTACTCCATTGCAAGTTCCTTTCTAGTTTTGACTCTTGTAGGAAAGGAACTCACAGAAAATAGTAATTTTCAAGCCATTCTCTTACTGGCATTCTGTGTTTGCAAGTGTAAAGTCCAAACACAATTTTTTTCCCATAGAATATTGCTTAAATATACATAAATAGGAGAAAATAATATAGAAATATTTATCCTTTCCTACTCTGTCTCCGGCAAATATGATAATCATTCCTGTGTACAGCTAATATAAAATCCTTTGAGTACTCATATCTGACAACCCAGAAGGTCATAAAAGATTGGAAAATAATGGAATAAGCCTCAACTAAAGAAAGGAAAAATAGGCTTATTGATATCATCAAAACAAACTTTTGCAGCCTTCAGAAGGTAACGACTAGCCATTACTAGTAATCTTATAGGAGAATATCTTGAACATGACAATAATCTTCCTATTCTGGATAAAGAGAAAATGGGTTCACACTTGCTGAAGCTGCTGGACAGGGCTGAATATCTCTCTATACCAGAAAGCCTTCCATTCACTTTTCACATGTGCATATTAATAGGTTATAAAAACTGATCTTAACCTTCCCAAGTAAACAGAGCAATTTAAATAAATAAATAAATAAACAAATAGAACTTGTTAGATCTTCTCATTACTTGGAATTCTATTTTACAAAATAAATTATGTTATTTACTGGTTATCATTACTAATATATGTATTTTAATTCTCCAGTACTATCAGGTAAAGGCACAAAAATAAATAATTAAATAAATAGTGGAGTAAAGTACCCATTTCATTTTTTGGATATGAGAAAATAAAAATCTTTTATAGCTAGCTTGGGAAAACCAATGCTACGTTATTTCATGTTTTCTACTGAACTGTGAAAAATTCACAACTAGAAAAAAATAGGAGTGTCATATCTCTTCTGAGATATTTTCTTCATTAAAAAATATTTTAGAACATTTTAAAGTTGTATAAGGATCCGTCATGCATGATCTTATGGGAGAGAAAATTATTTATGTTTATTTTACCTGTGATTTGTGACTTTTTGGTCAATTAATTGAGTGTTTGTCACAGTACATTATGCTAATTCTGTCTTCATCATGATCATATCAAAGCCATGGACTATCACAGAAAGCAAGAGCCATTATGTGTTGATTGATGTGAGAAGGACCACAACGGTATTATGCAATTCAGTAGACACAGTATTAGTCTTCTGAACAACTTACTTTACAAGAGCTTTGCTTGGCAGTGTGAACACTGCCAAGCATAGAATTAACTGCTTGTAGCAGTTTCATTAACTTCAGTCAAACACACAGGAGCAAGTCACAAACTGTTCCTTGCTAAATACTCAGCTATAAAGCTTTAAAAAGGGGGAACACAGGCTGTAACTGTAATGACACTTATTATTTAAAGTATAAAAAAAAAAAAAAAAAAAACAAAACTGGTATTCTGGTCTTTTGTACTGAACCAATGACTTTCAGAAAAGTTAATGTTAAGACAGTCATATTTTATTGTGGCTTATGTTTTGTTGTATGACTATTTACCCACTGCACTGGAAGGATTTTTGCAGAGGTTATAAACAACTTTTGGGAGGTTTCTTGAAGAAAATCTGAGTTTGAGGTTTTATATGGAATATATTGACATTCATGATCTTAAATATTGACCATGCAACCAAGCTCTACACGGTGTGTCCTATCAGGTTCAGCAAAGCTACTGAGAGGACTGACAATGTTTTGTCTGTGAGGCACTGCAGTAGCCACTGATCCCAAAAGAATGTAGGGATAATTGTACAAACCATCCTGAGGACTTTGTGAAGGCAGTCAGCCTAGGCATGCAAATAAAGCCCGGTAACAATCAAAATAAACAAACAGACCATTGTTAAATCTAAAGGGGAAATAAATCAATTTTTTGTCATTTTCTATAAAAGCAAGGCAGTCTGTGATCTTGCTTCCCCCGTTCTTTTTCTTGTTTTCCACAAAAAAAGGGAAACATATGGTGAACATTGCAGCAAACAAATGTGTAGAGAAGGATTTTGATATGATCTCAGGTGGAATTTAGAAGCTATATTCTCTGGTTAAAATAGCCAAAACGTTTACTTATTTATTTATTTTATTTACTTTCAGACTTACATCCTGTTAATATAAATTCACCTCTCAGTTTCAGTGGGTTTGACTCTGGCCTTTATGTCAAGATTTCTCCTGCTATTTTAACAACCTCTTAAAAGCATAGATTATCTTTAGTGGCCAGAGTAGGGATTTCCAGCTGCCATGAGGTGTTTCCCAGATAGCAGAGGCTGTTTCTTATGGAAAGTAGACTTCTGTGCTCTGGCCTGAGGAAACTTAGGGTCTGAGAAGTATGCTATCTTCTCAGTGCTGATGCAAAGTAAAACAATGTCAAGCCCCTCCATGGCTTTTATTATGTGTTAATATTGAAGCATATCAAAGCATATATGTATAGGTATGTATGTGTACTTATGAATGTATGTATATTTATATAAATATATGTGTCTGCGTTTGACTTTGTCATCTCAGAGATATGGTTCCAATTTCATCCCAATCCACCTCACCAGATTATCTAGAGTCTCCCCATACTTGAAGGACTTCGTAGCAAAATAAAAAATAAGATTTGAAATCAACAAAAATTTGGAACAATTCATTAGTAAGGGCAAATAAAGTATAAAATGAGGGTCCAGTCTGCATCTACGCATAAACGATGCTGTTTTCTGGCAGTTTTCATTCTCTCCGTATAATCCTATCAGAGCCCAGCAAGAGTGAACTCACACAAGGTTCAGCCTTGTCTCCCACGACTCTGTTACAACTGGTTATGATTTCCTTATTAATTCAGGGACACTATTACTAGCTTACTTCAAGGGTGGCATGTTACCTTTTCTGTTTAAAGTCTTCTCTGGATTTTTCTTCCCTCTGCCTTCTCTTGCTGGAAGTCTTTTGACTTTAACCTTATCTAGCATTTCTTTATGTTGATGAACAATATTCTTTGTCTGAAATCTTTTATTTGAATGCTTACATTAAATGTTATCCAAGACATGGGCTACACTTTTTGTTTACTTCTACATATTCCTCTGTAGACTGCACAAGACATAAGTCAGCACCAATAGCCTGTGAGACAAAGCATTTAGGTTTAAGTATTTCATTGGCCACCCCAAAACTAGTCTTTGAAAAGTTACGACAGATTATTGTACACTATTATCCTTAACAGAATATAGTTTATGGAACTCACAAGAGTTCAAAGTTTCCTAGCAACAGTCATAAATTTATTTGACAATTTCTCCTAAATTTCAACACCTCTGTTGTCTTGATGTCTAGTTTACTTCTCAATTTAAATTATATTCACTATAAAATGAGAACAATATTATAAAAATGTAACAGATGGGTTTCAGACCCACAAATCCCAATGACTACCTAGTAGGACCTGGGTGCCCAATATATAAAATTGCTTTGAAAAACTTGTTTAAAGGTTACCCAGATCCACTCACATGTTTTCAGATCAGTAGATACACACTGTGTTTCTTCATTTTTTAGACATGTTTTTGAGTTCTTCAGATATACAAATGTCCAAAAGATAAAAAAATTCCAGTGCTCAAAACTTTACACAGTTAAGATTCTGATTGTAATTCTGGTCTTCTAATGATAAAAAATCCCAAATCACAGGTACGGGGTTTTTTTAACTGTATGACATGGCATTAGTGGAAATAACTATAACATTTCAAAAAGTAAGACATAACCATACTCTTAACTGCAATAACATCATCCTTTTGCATGTTTTCAGGCTGAAAATGTCACCATTCATGAGCACGATATACCTTAATTACAATAGTTCTTGTTAAAGGATGAATTTGTCACAAAGCAAAACAACAGTTTAGTAGCACTAAGTTACTTATGTCAAGTTTTCAGAACAGTGGTTTGCTGATTTTTTTTTCTGGATGGAGGGGAAAGTGTCAAAATCTTTTGCAGAAAGTTATGAAGTAATGATTCTGCATCTGAATACAATACACTACAATACATCTTTTAAGTCACAAAGAGGAATCTTTGACATTTTAATTATCATATGTATCCATGAATATTTCTCTCTCTTTAATTTTCCTCCCATCTGTGCTGCAAGGCAGCACACATGAGAGAGAAAAAAAGTAATTTTGAACATTTTTTTATTGTTAAATTTTGATGTGATATTTTGGTACCATTCCTTTAAAAAAAAAATAAAAGAAAAAATATTCTTTCACCTATGTGGGTTTTATAATTGCAACAGCCATGTGGTTTGGTTATAGCAGTAGCATCTGTTCCAAGAACTGAATTAGGCTAGGGAGAAGGGATGATTCTTTCTGTATGTAGATTAAGCTGAAAGGCAGGAAATATATTTGGGTATTTGTAGCATCTCTTTGGCAAGTGTATTGGGTTTCATACTAAATGTATTGCTCTCTGAAGGAGGAATGGAATTGTATTCTACCTAAGCATCAATTGCACTGCAGTTTAGCAGGAAGCTACTGCTGGGAACTTCTCTTCAGCAACTTCTTGAGCTGGCAAATGAAGCAAAATTATGTTCTACCTAACCCAAAGGAGTTCTATAGGAAAAAAACACTGATTTCTTTCCGAATGTGCTGCCTTTATTTAGGATTAAATAAAATTTCTTAATTCTTCCTTTTCATTTTCAGAGGAGAAAGCAATTAAATCATTAAGATTTTATATCAGGAAGGGGAAATTCAGATGTGTAGCTAGGTAAAGAGATTGCCTGAGATTGAGTGGCATAAATTTAGAAATACATGCTGGTCCCCTGAGTCCCATGAGCCCCACGCTGTGTTTTAGCCTTCTTCCCTCTTCAGACCAACAAAGGAAATCTTTCTCAGATACATTTTGGACTCAAGACCAAACATATAAAATGTTATATACAGCACACTTCATAATAAAAAAAGAATACTCTATTAAAAAGAAAAAAATAGCCTTTCTTTTCTCTCTCTCTCTTGTGATCTTTTTTTTGTTTCTTTTCCCTTTCCTTCTCTGTGGGCATATTAAACAAACCCCAGCTGAGTTAAGTTATTGCTTAAGTGGGAAAAGTTTTTGGCAAGTTCTCTCTAAGACTAAAAATGTTTTAATAAGGACCTCTTCTTTTTCCAAAAGACTTTCAGACATAGACTTTATTTGGAGAATAGAGCCTTATATACTGTGTACTGAGGCCACCTGTTGAAGGCCTAGTGAGGAGCCCATGACTGGCAGAGTTTATGGTAGCAGACCAGGTATGTGAGACCGCACACTGCCAAGGTCCAATCAGGTTCATGGTAGTATAATCATTTTGTCTAAAATCTCTAGCTGATTCCTGGGCAACAATTACTCCAAGCTGGCACAGCTGAGGTAAGAACACAGTTCTAGCAAAACTGTAGGGTTAGTCTGTCATTAAATCTATTCTGTTTAACCCATGATAAACCTCAAGCGTCTCTCGAGGTGTCCTCTTGACCACCTTGCGGTCCCATTTGGGGTAGTCAGTGGTCCTGACTGGGTAATCAGTGGTCAGTGGTGTAAATACACCTCTTAGGGGGTGAAAAGACAAGTAGGAGAGAGTGAGGCACATTCTCAGATGACTCAGTGAGGGGTAGTTGGCACCCATGCCTCATGCGCAGGAGGGGCGGTTTGTCCCCTCAGCATTGCTGAGCTGAAAGTGAGCTGAGGGTATCCCACATGTGACTTGTGGAATTATTTGCCAAACTCCAGCTGGAAAAAATAGTGCTGGAGGCGCAAAATGCAGCAGGGAATCTGGGATGCATCCTACTGACTGCACTCCACAGACTGGACTAGGTGCTGTGGACACAGCTCTAGTGATTTGGGCAGTTGGAAAGCGATCCCAAAGCCACTGAGGCTGCTGGAGAAATGACCCAGGAGATTGTAATCCTCCAAATCTCTCTGAGGAGGGACGGAGAAGGGAGGGGAGTGGAAGCAAAAGAGAAAGGAAAAAATGAAAACAAAAAACAAAAAAAAATCGACA
>JAWLRI010000157.1:3776466-3788710 GCA_034781795.1 Crypturellus tataupa
AAGAAAAGAAAAGAAAAGAAAAGAAAAGAAAAGAAAAGAAAAGAAAAGAAAAGAAAAGAAAAGAAAAGAAAAGAACATTGTGAGTGCACCACTTTCCCGTTCTTTCAAGGTACTTCATGATCCCAAACCAATTAAGGAGTAAGATAGAAATTCCATAGGGCCCTTTTTCTCTCTGATTTGCACCTTGATGATGCCACAGGAGCAGTATTTAGAACTGCAGGGATTAAAAGGCTCCTTTTAGGAAAAGAAACATACTCTACCAATATAACTGAAACACAACCAGCTGACAGACAGTTCAATACTAGATGTGTGGCGCTATACAGTGAATCCCATTTCTTTCAACTTGTAGTATAAAACCAGAATGCATTAAAATTTACTGGTTCAAATCTTCCTAGCTTTGCTGTACCCAGAGGTTTCTGGGTCAATTTACATCCACTGACTCTGAAACATGTTTTGAATGTTGTGTGTCATTCATGCAAGCTCTATTTTCCCTTCTCCAAGAAGATTTTTCTAATGATGATGAACCTGCACTCAACTGACCTCCCACAAAACTTAAAACAAAAAAAAAAAAAACATGAAAGCAGAAGGGGAATGCAGTAACAATGTATATGAAAAGACAACTGAGCAACTGAGAATAGCTCATCATAATCATGAGAGTTACTCCCCAGAGAACAATGGGGTTTGTGATATGCAATTTTTTATAAAAGTAGAGAGAAAGAAAATATTTCTATATGTGTATACATATGTGTGCATGTATAGTGTATATGTGTGTGTGTGAGTGTGCATATATCTGAACATATATCAAAAGAAGGTCTTTCTAAAATCTAGATAAGAATAAGGTCTCTTGAGATTTCCCAAATTGCTACTTACTGTCTAATTCTATCTTTATCTCTGTTCCATCGTTTCTGCTTTTTCAGGATAATAGTGTCTGATTCTTAAGTGCCAAATGAGCATGTCTTAAGTCTTGTTTTTAAAACACCTTCAGCCCAGTGCTTCATTCACTCTGCTGCTATCTGTGTATGCATTATATGCATTTTCTGCTTTTTGTGATGAGAGATTAAATAGCATAGGTTAGCTGATTCTACAAATAGATTCTTTCCTGAAAAATAAGTCTGCAGTGCTTACTTAGTAAGTTATGCTTTTCATTTCTATATTTTTGTTTTGTTTTCTTCCATATTTACTTCTTTTCTTTATTTGCAATAAGATTTAAAAAATCTTTTTTATTCATAGCAATAGTAGTAAAAAAAATAAATAAGAAGTAACAGATATTTTCCAATTCACTCAAAAAAAAAATGGTCTTTAGCACTGTATTTTCTTTTCCACTATTCTAGTACTTAATTTCTATTGATTTGCCTTCCTCTATTCCACTCTGCTAAGGGACTGATTCTACATTTGTGTTTATGCATATTCTTAGAAAATCTTAATTTGTAATAATCCTTTGTGCTGCTGTAGTTATTAGAGATAATTTTTCTTCTCCAGGAAAGCAGTGATTGACCTCATCTTGTACCTTATCTTGAAAGATGTGGAGACAGAACTTTTACAGAATATGTTCGGGAATGGGCTGTGTACAGAAAAAGGAGATAGAGGACTAAAAGAATCAGGAGACTATTTTTGAAAAATTAGAATAAATTACAGAAAGACTGAAAAGTAAGGCCACTCTTAAATCAGAAAGAAGTTACTTTATGATTTTCCTGTTATCTAAATAGGAACACTTCAATAATAATACTTTTTCATACAAACAGAAAGAATTAAGAAGATTCAAGTGTTCATGTAGGTTAGTTTTTGTGAGGACGTTCATCAAAATCTCATCTGAAAATACAAATTCTTTCTTTTTTTTAAGTGATTCTTTAGTTATTTCCTTAAACTTTCAGCTACTATCCCTTCCTTTTGTGAATTTATGGTTACCATTTCTAGTCAAATTATAGTTCTAGTCAAATTATAGTGTCACTCATGTCTGTCAGGTGACTAGTATTTGCAATATTTTTACCTTTACTGAATTTAACTTATGGCTGTGTAGATTCAGAGATTATCCATAGATCCTTTCTTAAATATGGTGTAATTGACTTTTTCTCTAGTGCCTCCTCTGTTTTCAATTAGTCTTCCTATGCAAGCAGAATATTGAATTAATGCTTTCAAAAGATGAAGAAAAAAATCCAGTGATATTGAAACAGGCCTCTCTCAGAATGCTTTTGTGTTCTGAATGACAATACTGACGCCGCAAGAAACATAACCTGCCTCTTTCTTACCTGAGGTGATATGCCACAAAGCCTTTGATCCTTATTCTACTTCTGCCACCCAGACTGACTTAGAACATTCAAATTTTGCAGTGTGTGATATATCCAGCTATACAACTCTAGTATTTTAGTTTGATTGGAAACATGCGTAAACTAAAAAAGCAAGCACTGTAATAATAATCTCTTTGACTATCTCAGTAACTTTGACATTCATTTTTATGACACTCATATTATGCATTTTTGCCCATATTTGCTATGTGTTTCAGCTTGAATGATAATACTTTTTTTTCAATGTTATGTGCACATTGTTAGGTATTTGAGAGAGAAAGAGAGAAAGAGAGAAAGAGAGAAGGAAGAAAGGAAGGAAGGAAGGAAGGAAGGAAGGAAGGAAGGAAGGAAGGAAGGAAGGAAGGAAGGAAGGAAGGAAGGAAGGAATGAAGGAAGGAAGGAAGGAAGGAAGGAAGGAAGGAAGGAAGGAAGGAAGGAAGGAAGGAACAAGAGGGAGAGTGAATTGAAACAAAGTTCAGATGATGCTATAATCTTGCTCTAATAATTCTAAACTGAGTTATTTGACATCATGAGTCCTTACTCAGAATGCACAACTTAATGAAAATCACAGTAGGCAGCAAAGTTTTACAATGTCAATACCTACTTTAAAGGAGAACAGATAAGAGAAGTGCTATAAGATGTCAATGTTCTAATAGGAAAACTATTTTAAGCTGAATCTAATAAATCTCTTTTTTTTTTTTTCAACTTTTACTTTTTTTTTCCCCCATGAACAGAAATTCCTAAATAAAGAATGTAATTCTCCATTTCAAAAATAATAAAAAAAAATCTCTCCTGTCTAGTCTCACATTGTTTATGATTCGGAATGGTATCGATTGGGGCTTGATTTTGGTTTCTTTATAAAAGTCAGCTTCAGGAGTGATAGAATTCTATGAGAACAATTGCTTTCTTTTCTTAGGGAAGTTTCTCAAGCTTACTTATTTCTCAATGATTTTGGAGAGTTAAGATGACATGCACTAAAGTTCCGGATAAAACCTCAAAAGCTCATTCTCCCTTCTGCCTTTATCCTCTACTGCTTCTGCGTTAACTATATCAATGAAATCAATGAAATACAACCCTGAAAGTGAGTGATAATCAAAACACATTTTGAAATATGAATGGTATTCTTGTATCTATATAGCTTTTCTGAAAATTATTGTTGATTCCTTTCATTTTAGGATTTAAAAAAACAACCAGTCAAACCCCCCAAAATGTTTTGGAAACTGATTGAAGCTTTCTACTTTCTTTTTCTGCTCTTACATTTGAAAAATCAGAATAACCCAACTGCAGAAGACTTCATTTTATTCTATAACATTTGGTGTTGATACGGAGAATCATAAATTATAGAGAAAAATCAATATTGATAAATAGAATATTCAAATAGTTAATCTTTCCCTACTTCTCCCATATAATATGAATGTGAGAAGGTGGGTCATTTGTACTGTGAAGCAGTTTTATGAGTACACTAAAGTACACTGAAAAAACAAGAATTGTGAGATTACATACTTAAGTCAAAAATTGACACAATATTATTGTCCTTTCAACCCAGTGCCACACAGCTTTCAGCAACATATCAATAGTGTATTTAGGAATTCCTGTGAGATAGCTCAGATATTCAATTACAGTTGAGCACAGATGTGTAATGACGTTCTATTTGTTGCAATGATGGTAACTCTATATTGTGTGTTTATTGTTGGTGTGATTATTAAGCTGTTCAAGTATTAGCTTCTCCAAATGCATAATGAATTTTTAAGCCAAGATAGAACTTGCTTAAAGACATTTATATGAAAAAGATCACACTCAGGATTACTCTTGTAAACTTCTCCTGTGGATTCCTGTTAATATCACTGTTGCAATTTCACTACTTGTTTACTAGCCTGCCTACAAGAAGTGGGGAAGAAATATCTTCACTTGCCAAACGTTTAATTCAAGTTCAGCTCTAGAAAGAAAGAAAGAAAGAAAAAGAAAAATGAAGAAGACCCCATGAGTGTTTGTTTCCTTGTGTTCCCCTGGATAGTCCTTGTGCTGCTCTTTGATGTGCTTCCCTGGATAGCTGCTACCTCGGAGAGTCCCTCTGTGGCTAGAGAGGCTGTAAGAAGCTTCCTCTGTTATCCTGTCAAAGCCTCCTCAGAGCAGCCTATTGTGAGCCCATCAATGATGTGCAAAGCCTTCCCTGCCAGCGCTGTTCCCCCTGGGAACACAGCACTAGAGGAATATGAATTTGGGTTTGCTGCACCGACTTGTGCAATGCAGTCATTGCAGTTGCTTTCTCAACTACATAAAAATGATCCATTTAGTCCGGTATGCTAGGATTACAGTAGTGTGGCTTGAAAAATTGGGACTTAGAGAAAAAAAAAGAGGGCCTAACCAAAGTTATGGCATTACAGAAGCTTGCTTGGGGTGAAATACCCTTGCCAGCTCCAGGATGGCTGGTTTGCAGGGACTTGGCTCCCCCCACCCACAATTTCCTAGGCAGCACAACCTGTCCCCCTATCAGCTGCAAAGACGAGTAATGGAGGGTGGAGGGGAGTGAAGCACCGCGGCCAAACTCTCCTGTACTCCCTGTGCGGTCCTGCTGCTAAGCTGCACAGTAGTTGCCCAGTGGGAAATATACAACAAGATGTCTGTTGTAGGGCCAGCAAGCATGGCAAATCGCTCCATTTGGATAAACTATGCTTGAACTTTGCTCATTATAAGCTCATTTTAATGCCAACACACACCTCCATCCCAAAAGTTACCCACTCCCCAGGTACAACCACTCCTCACTCAACATTCAAGATTTTCTTTGCACTCTAAATTCTCGATTGACTATACCATTAAATGAAAGTGAGAGAATTTTTCACCAATAATTAACAAAAGTAAGTATGACTAGAGTCACTCGAACTCCACCTGAATGAAAAAAAAAAAAGGAAATGTGAGCTAAGGAGAGAAATTTGGAAGGAAGACTTCATTTTAACTTCTGGATTGGCTGAGGGGCTGAAACCCCTTCCTCCTCTTGGGTCAGAACGCCATGTGAGGAGACTCCCTTAGGTTGAGAACCCTCTCCCATCCTCTTGGGATCCTCATTTGCACATTAGAGCTAGCTAAGAACCCAATGCTGTAATAGAAAATTTCCTGTACTGACATTTGAGACCTCCTTTGTAATGTTTCATTTGTATAAATCGTACTATTCATCAACTTTACTTGCTTTGAAGGCTATTGGATCTACAGTAGACAGACTGTTCTTGAATTCAATACTGCCTGAGTCGGGCCTGTAGTTACCACAGTATTTGTTATCCCTATTAGAGGTGGGTCCTGCTGTCCCCTGTCCTCTGAGGACTGGCTGGAAGAAAAGGGGATTTGTCTCTTACCAAATTAGGCTTCCTTTAAACTTCAACTAGTAGGCATCTTATCCATGGTTCGCTATGTTGGAAAATTCCACAATATAGTTTTGTGTATACAAATAATATATACAACCCTGCATAAAAGTGATGGAGGTGTTCTTTTCTTCCACTTCAGGGTATCGACTATGGATTAAGATGACCTAATTTTTTTTTTCAACAGCATTTCCAAACATTCCTTACTACCCTAAACAATGTTGGTAAGGGTAGAGTTTGGAGACAGTTGAATGTAATAACTAAAAATTTCCTGAATCATCTTCTAAATAAGTAGCGCTTCATGTTTTTAATTTAATCTTGTATTTTTAAGATTGCTTTTCTTTTTGCAGGGAAGGAGAGAAAGAGGGAAAAGAAAGTAGGCTAAATCCCTGGATCAAAGACTTTTTCTTCCTTTCTCTCCTGCATCCTCTTGCAGAACAGTGCACAATGCAGAGAAGAGGTGATCAGGAGAACCTTTTGTCGCACCGTTGGTTTAGAACTGCAGGCATCTATTCAAACGCTATAGAAGCTGTGAACAAATAAAATGATTTTTAGCACTTCTCTTTCCCTCGTTATGGGGTCTGGTGGATATTTAAATAGTAGAGGCCTTGTCTCCTTGATTCGAAAGGCTTTTGTAGCATGTGCTTGATATATGTAAGGAAATGTAGAGCTTTGAGATAAGGTAATGGCAAATGTCTGGAAGAGAATGGATAGGTCAGTAGGGTAGATTTTCTCTTTCTTCAGGCTTGCTGCCTTGAATCCAGGTGAGCCTGAAAAGGATAAAAATGATCCACATATGCTAGTTTTTCAGTGGTCTATATAAAACAAAGATATTTGACATTAGGGTCAAATGAAACTACAAGTTGATATGGAAAAAATCAGGGAAGAAATATCCAGAATAAAAAGTGACTAAATTTGTTCCAGAATAAAACATGACTAAATTTACTCCAAACTCCTTTATTGAGACTTAGGTTGCCATGACTGTGTGTGAAAGAGTACAAATGAGTAGCCAGTTCCTTTGTGTTTATTATCTATGTTTCTTTGAAAACACATCCGTGGGAAATTTCTTTTATCATTCCGATCCACTCTTAAAAAAAGAATTCTGTAGGTAACAAGGACTTCAAAGAGTGTAAAAGGAGAAGGGGATATTCAGGCTTTACATACCACTTTGTCTCTTGGAAATGTGAAAAACTTTTGGGGGCTTAATTCTTTGTTTTAAATAGAAGGAGGCATGGAGGAGATTGTTGGTTTTGTTTTGTTTTTAAACAGCTGCTCCACACTTTTATATACCGGGGCTTATTAAGATATGCTGCAGCACAGAAAGAAAGGAAGGCTTTGTGAACCATTTGGACCTCCAACTTAGGTAAAAATGTTATTTACCTGGCAGTGGAAAGAAGGGTGAAGTTGCCCTTTCTAGATATAGCAGATTTTACATGCCTGCTGTTATTTTACTTTCATTGGCCATGCAGGAATACAGTCTGCAGTGCAGTGCTATTTCAATTTTCTTTTAATGAACTGACCCATGAAACATATCACTGGAGTTCCCCTACGCTGGCTCCTGCCTGGTCTTTCCCTCCCTTCGGCATCAGTCTTGTATTGATGTGGATCCAGCTGTTTGCAGTTAAACCGTGGCTGCAGTTCACAGTCTCTAATGCTATAGACCTCATGCCTGTGCAGAGAAGCTCTCTAGTATAATCAGCTAGGGGTCTTAAACTACCCCTTTGAAGACGGTCTGAGTTCTGATACAGGCTTCCCCTAGACAGGCTCTGTACGCTTTTCTCTCCCTGCTTGCCGATGCCAATAAATTCCTGTATAATTTAAAGTTCATGCGTGAAAGAATGCTTGCCTATATCCCTACATGTCATAATGGATTTTTTTTAAAGAGAAGACCATGGCCTTAACTTTATATATGCATTTTTTTTATAGTGGAAATTCAAAGGCTATCTATCCTGGAAGTCCCAACCATCAGAAGTGAGGAAATGAAGTGATGTCATGGAAATTAATGTATTAGAGAAAGTTTAACAATATAGGACAACGATTTTTTAGTATTTCTACATATATGTCTGTATTTCTACTTTGGGGCGGATTTGGTTCTTGTTTTGTTCTTGTTCTAATTCCTACAAAAATGCTTAGGTTCTGCTGCAAAATCACTAATCATCTTTCTAGATGATGGTTTCCACAGATTTTCTGGATAAGTTAATTAAAAATAATTTTCAAATTAGCCAAAAGTACCTCTGCTCCACTTGAAGTAGGAGCTGAGTCAAATACATAGTCAAGTATTGGTATAGGTGCATGCATACGTGTGATTTTTCCCAGTTACAGACCACCTGTGTGTACACTACAGTATAAAATCAACTTCTTTAGACCCTGGTCTTGTGGAGTGTGGCTTAACAGCCAGGACGCATTAACATGTAGGCGCTTTGATTATGTCTGGTAAAAGCAGTCTGAAAGAGTTCAGAAAGTTTCTTTAGAGACATGGATTGTACTTACCTTGATATCTGTGTTTAACATGAGTCCTCACCCTGATCTGGGTCTATAAACATTAGTACTAAGAACTGTAACGTTAATGATTAATTGGTCACTCTGAAGAAATGACTGTTAAGTTGTAAGGTAAATTATTCAGTTTCTGCCTTCCCATTGCTACTGGAACAGATTCTGTGTTCAGAATATATAATTACTCCAAGACATTGGGGCACACCAGGACAGATGCTCACCACGTAAAGCTCAACAGGAAGAAGAAAAAAAAATCAAATAAAAATACTGTCTCCTTTCTAATTGATTTGCATATGTCAAAAGAAACACAAAACAGCACATTCTTCTCATCTCTCTATCTCAAACTATCTTCTGATAAAATAAACAAAACAAAACAAAACTCTATGCATCATCCTAAAGAGGACTGATGACCTGATGACCTTATAGAAAACGCTGTTTTTATTTACTGATGGGAGTTGATTGCTTCTCAGGGGAACCAAGTGCCAGTGTTGCCTAAACACTGCTGATAACAGTGTTAGTACAATAGCTATGAGAAAGGACAGATCCTTGGCCCTATGGGACCAGTGGAGGCAAGAGCTTGAACTTTCTTACACTCCTCGAGTCATGCTTCAGTCATGTGTTTGTTATGTAGTAAGCATTAGAAAATTGCAATATTTTAATTAAAATATGGAAAACAATTCTTTCTGTTTGTGCTAAATTATGAATTATCTGTCTCCAGTCAAAATGTTTGAATGTCACTACTGAAAGTAATATATGACACAGGAGGTGAGGAAAACGGGTAATAGGTGGAATCAGAACACCATCTCTGAAAGTGTTGAAAAGCAGTCAGCAGTGAACTGCACAAAATAAAGCTAAGTGTTCTGGGCAATGTGCTGACAGTCGCACGTTGTGTGGAGATAGGTCTTTTATTTTTTTACTTGTGAAAATCCATAGAAAAGACTGCAAGCATGCTGCTACGAATAGATTCCATTTGCCCCTGAAGTCTGTAAATGTCAAAATGAACTGTTGGAATCCCATTCTTCATAGTTATGACTATCAATTCAACTAAGCAGGAACAGAACGGGTAATTGTATGATTACAATCAGTTTCCTACCAAATTAGGAACTCCTTGGAAAAACAAAATCCAACAAGTACACTGTTTACCTTCTGACATTTTTTTTTTCCTGGAAAATTCTGTAAACTCCTCTATGTATTTTTTCAAGAGTGCAATTGCTATCAAAGATATTTGCTGTCTCTTCTGATATTATACTATGAAACAGACAAAATTGAGGTGCAGTTATATTCTAAAAATTATTTCTTTTTACAATGATAATGGCAGGCATGCTTGGAACCTTACAGTGGCTCCCAGATAAAATTTGTTTATTCTGTATGTAAAATTAGTTTTCTTACTGTTTCTCTTTTCCTGACTGTTTTTAGATTATCAAATGTTTTCTGGATTTTGAAATTCAGACTTTCTTTTGCACTTTCACATCTCTACTGGCACTAGAGATTTTAAAACCACTAGAGATTTTGAAACTGAATCTAGGATTCTGTTCATGCTGATTGCTAGAAAAGAGTTCAGATCTCTTCTAGTTGTATTGTGTAGATTAATCCTCTTCATGGTTAAAAGGAAAATTTATAGAAGTAAAACTTCTGGAGACTTCTTTGACTGTTTTTAAACACTCAAACCATATGAAAATTCCACCTACTTAAGCTAAAATTTTCAATCAGCTCATTTAAAGCAAAACTGAGATGGCGTTTGACTCAAAAAATCTTAATTACAAAGCATCTAAATTACATCATTGTTTCAAAGTAAACACAGAATCCAACAAAATGTTACAGGCTGTGTCAATAGAGTAGACACTTTATTTGGTCTCAGCATGTCAGAGAGAATTCTCTTGGGAAGACAGAGGAGTGAAAAACAGCTTTTACAGTCTAGAGTTCTGAGAAATAAATAGGATATCTTCCTGCTACTACTCCAAAACCACTATTTCAGGCTACTGAGAGAAGATAATGGATTCAATGAACCGCAGATCTGGTTTATTATGCCTAATTTCTGTGTGGTTTATTCTACCATTTGGTTTTATAAGAACCTTTTGCCCCATGAACACTGACCTCAGCAGTACTGCAGTCACATGAAGGTCAGAAGAGTTGTCATCCAAAAGAGGCTTTACCACTTCCTGTAAGTCTATAAAACAATGTACAGTAATGCATAAGTAGTCTTTAAGTCATCTCATTCTTCCTAAATTTTCTCTACTCCCTCCTTGAAAAACTGACAACTGTCCTAATCAGCCCAGGAAAAACACTACAACAACCTGAATTTGGTAATCTCAAAAATTTTCAGTGGAACTTGCTTAAGTAAGTGGATACATTTCCATTATCTTCAAAGGCCTATGATTAAAGTGATTTGTCTGGAAGTCAAGTCCAGTATGCCCACCGTATCCCTCCAAATTTTTCCAAAATTAATAACATATTCTAATACTAGTGACATATTCTTGGTATTTGTCTTGATCTTTGTCATTATCAGGACTCCTTCTCAAAAACAAAAAGTCTTGTGAGGAAATTATAAAGACCAGATTAAATTTTAGCCAATAATGAAAACTTGGGCATTCTGATAATGTTTAAAGACAAAATTAATGTTGCTACTGCAAGCTGGCTTTCACATCAGGTTTTCAGTATTTCAGTGTGTCATTCATAATTAGCTTTTGTCTCTGTCAAAGCCGGAGGACAGCATGTGATTAAATACAATTCCATTAATAACATTGTATAATTCTGATCTCTAATTGACAATAAGTAACAGCTTCCATGATGAATAGATCGTGTTAATGGGATTATGTGTTCAGTGCACAGTTCTCTGAAGTAAGAACATTCATATTAAAAAAAAAAAAAAAAAAAGATACTTCTTTATCAGGTCATAATATTGGTTCTGAGAACTAATCATCATCTGTTTAATGGAGGACATAGTTGTTTAAGAATAACTTCTTATCTAGAATGATAAGGTATATCCTGAACACAGTGAGCTTTCTTCAGAAATAGATATAATTAATCAAAACTTATTAAAGGAGTTGATAGTGACATTTTGTGGAAATATTTCTGCCACTTAAAAAACAAGGCTTTTTATTAAAGACATAGTGTGCCTCTTCATCACATTCTCGTTGTGGATTCAAATCTTTGCTAAAAGAAACAGAATCATGATGAACTATCCTATTTTCCTTTGAGTCTACAAGATTAAAAACTTAAACGTAAACCATGCATAAAATGTATTCTAAACCATACATTATCTGGCTTATTCAGCTAGGTGGCCAAGTGAGTTTGTAGTTAGAACGATGCTATCTGCCATTTTTGTAGATTAAATGAATAGGAAAACTCCATAAATGTAAGGGATAAATTCCATTTCCACTGGGCAGTGCAATTACTGTTCCATTGTTTTAGACTGAACATTTCAATAGTCTGTCTTCTTTTAACTGGCTGGTAGTTACTTTCTTTTCAGTTGTGTTAGTAAAAGAGTCTACTAAAAGGTCCTATAAATGCAATGGGAGATGAAATGTAATGTAGAAATAGGCAAAAAAAAAAAAAAAAAGTATGCAGGAAATAAGTAAGATTTCTATGTATTCCATTCCCAGACAATTATGTAAACATAAGTGTTGAAAATATCTACTGCTGCGGTTAAAGTTAGAGCCGACCGTTTTCTGTGATTGCTATTTAATCCTATTGTTAAAATACACAGTTTCAGAGTGAGTAGGAAAAAAAAAAAGATAGAAAACCTTCTTGTGATTTTGTGTCAAACCAGTGAATAGTTTTGTTGGAACTTTTAAGAAAAATAAGCCTCATTTTGACATTAAAAAATAACTTTGAAAGAGCAATACTTTGGAAACCAAAATTTGGTAAAATGTAAGTAACACTGAATTGAAAAATAATGTGATCACTTAAGCAAAAATGAAATAAAATATTTTAGTTAATCTATAGATATGTTTTTAGTTTTTTTCCTCATGAATTCTGAGCATGCAAAAACAGTGTATCTCATCCTTATAATTTGTTTTTAATGTTTTAGTCTTACAATATTCAATGAATACTAGGGCTTTTTTTCTTCCTTCTGTCAGTTGCAGAACAGTTCTTCCTACTCATACTACTGCAAAA
>JAWLRI010000157.1:3789929-3803272 GCA_034781795.1 Crypturellus tataupa
ACTGCCCCCAATACTCCAGGTGCGGCCTCACCAGAGCTGAGCAGAGGGGCAGGATCCCCTCCCTCGACCTGCTGGCAGTGCTCCTCCTCATGCAGCCAGGATCCCATTGGCCTTGACCACGAGGGCACATTGCTGATTCATGGTTAAACTGTTGTCAGCCAAAATCCCAAATCCCTCTCTACAGAGCTGCTTTTCCAACAGGTCAACCCTTAATCTGTTCTGGTGCCTGGGGTTATTCCTCTCCAGGTGCAGGACCCTGCCCTTGTCCTTGGTGAACCTCATGAGGTTCAACCTTGAAGCCTGAAAGGGGATAGGACCCATTTCAATTTCATGAATACTGTCTGTTCCTTCACTCATCTTTTTTTTGACTTTGTTTCTCTCTTTAATTAATTAATTAATTAATTAACTTATTTATTTGATTTGTAGGACAGGGAGGCCTGGGGGTGCCCCAGAGCATGGCAAAATCTGACTAGCATGATGTAGGATAGGATGAAGCTTTCACATTTCTAGGAAAGATCTCAATCGAAAAATGTGCTGCTTAGGATTTTGATTACTATAATACAATAGACAAACATATCTACTCTTTTCTTACCAACATAGTTTGCATTTGGGAATCTTTTTATTCCCATATAAAACTTTAAAACTGGCTTTTCTGCCGTAGAGTGAGTCTTCTATGATTCTTAAGATTCTGAGCAGTTTCTTCTTCTTCTTTTTTTTTTTTTTTCCCCAACATTGTGCAGTGCCACAAAGACAAACAGAAAAACATTGTGACATTTTGTTGTAAGGACAGGGTCAGGGTGCCACATACTCAACTGCATGAGTCATGTAACTGCAAGAGCTGCCCGAGTTGTTCAGTATCTGGACACTTGTTCCCACATAGTAACAGTTGTTTCAGAAGTGTTATAGAGGAAAGAGCTACCTAAAGGAAGTTAGAGAAGCTGAGAAAATACTGTGAAAGAGGAAGGTGAGCTCTAAAACTCAGGAACAATGTAGCCAAGTAAATGCTTTGTCTACCTGACAAGATTATAAAAGTAAATAACTATACCCCTCATTCCAGCCAAAGAACAAGTTGTCTGAAGGATATCTTTACACTAGTAGCCAAAATAGGAGATAGATCACTTGTCTCACTTACTTAAAATTATTATCTCTAGAAATGATAGCTACTCATATCATAGTTGATCTGTGCTTATGTAATGAGTCACTGTCTCTAGAAATGGAGAAGTAAGCATGAATGAAAAAGATCTCATGCATTTCAGTTTGTTGTTCAGATTATTGAACAGCAGAATATTAGATAGTAAAATTAGCCAAGCTGACTAGCTGTGTTAGACAAAAGGTTTCCCTTCTATCATAAAAAAGTCTTTTCCAAATTCCTAAAAATGTAAAGATAATAAAAATCTCTGCTAATATAAAAATACTGTGATTTTCCAGTAGTTTTTGATTAGGTTTATCAATTAGGTTTATATTAACCTTAATCAAGTTTTAATATTGGCTAATTTCTTATTTCATAGATACCTCCATCTTTGCAGTTCCACCTTTTAATGCTGGATGCATAGCAATTGTTAAGTTCTCTAAAAATGAAGTTTTAAGAGTCCAAAGTTATAATATGTACCTTAAGCTAAAAGCTTTCCAAATCATTCCTCTGAAATGAGTTACCTGATTCTTTTAGGTTCAACATATGCATGATTCCAATCTGCCTTGGGATGGCGTCCAGCTTTCTCTGACGCTTGAGAGTCTCAAGCCAGTTCATGCTGTTTCACACACTCTTGAGAGAGTGTGTTATGATTTTGGGCAAAGCATCACCTTGAAGTTTCTACCAACAGAAGTTGTAGTTCTTAACATTTTGAATGGAGAGTTTCAATTATTTGGCACATTTTCTTTTTAACATAATTTCAAAGTATTAACATCTCTTAAAAATAAATAAATAAATAAATAAAAAGTTATTCAGAAGCTTATGTTCCTTCCAAAAAAGTAACTTAACTGTACAAAGTCTAATGATTTCCTAAGTTAATATAAAAACAGAAGATATAGTCTGGGAAATAGCCCGGGAAAATTTTAAGCAACATAATATGCTATAAGAGTATATTCAATCTATCAATTTCTCAGCTACCTAATATTTCAATATCTTTGCTCTATTTCTTTTAAGTTTTAATTATGTTTTATTTTGTATTTTTGGCACATTCAAAAAATCCTAGATATCTGGCCAAATGTAAACTTGATTGACCTAAATTCTCATTTCTCGGGTCATTTGATATTCCTGCACAAGCTTGAAAAGTAACGTATAAGATGAAATACAACAATCAAAGCATGCTCCTGAGGATTTCATTTCTTTAATTTATGCACTAACAACTATTCCTGTAAAGAAGTGTTTGAAACATTTGATGCTTATTAGTTTGCCTAACAGAACACAGAATTGATTGTGTAGGCAAAGCAAATGATAATCTACAGGACTTTGTATTTAATCAAATGTAAAAATGAGTTAAATGAGGTTTCTACAGAAGTGCAGAGTTTTGTATCAGAAAAGAAAAAAAAAAAATCAGTGGGCTCTTCACCAGTCTACTACTTTTATAAAAATGTCTAACAATGCAAAGCAGATGATACATTAATATTTCAAGACCTTTTGAAATTACTAATACATCTAAAAGCTGTCTAAACCATAATAGAGATCTTTTGTATATATTATGGAATGTCCTTGTTCCTGTGGTCTTCCATTGTTCTTGATGCTACCATTGGCTGTACAAATTTTTGAGATGAGCTAGAATATCAATATCTCATCACAGAACAGAGATTGAACAAATATCTTTCCCTAAATTAAATCCTCAGGGGTACTTCCAAATATTGAAGAGAAAGTAAGTAGAATGGTGTTAAGGAATAATACATAGTAAGGTTATACTTTGAATAACCATCAAATAGTTGGATGTTTGAAATTTGGGTTATAAAAATATGTCTGTATTTCCAGTAACTAAACTGCATCTCCAGTTACTAGCCATCTTGCAAGAGAACACACTGAATCATTCATTTTTGGAGCTTTTTGTAGACTTCTTGTTCCAAGTAAGGCAAATAAGGAGGTACAGCGTTATAGATTGTATTAATGCCGTGGTTTTAGCAACCATCTCTGTTTTCTGGACTTTTCTGCTACTGTATAGCCAGTAAGCTATGCATTCCAATTCTTGATTGTGTAAGAACATCCAGTTGCAGAATAATTACTCTAATATTTGGTGTTATGGACAAGCTCAAATTTCTTTTTGTTAAAAGTCATGGTTATAAGCTCAATTAAGACAATCTTTTTTTTTTTTTTTTTTTCAGTAGTTTCACACTGTCACCACAGTCTTTTGGGGATAATGGACTTTTGAGATAAAGCTAATATGTGTACTTAGTTTTTTGTATTTGTATTTCCACTTTCTAACAGCTGAATTCAGGTCCAATACGACTAGTGACAGAAAACTGAGCTTCTATAAACCCTCGCATGTATTGGAGGTAAGAATTCAAGAAAGTAAAAAATGTCAGTCAGGTAAAGAAAGAGCTGATCAGTATCTCCTGTAGATTATTTCTACTTTCAACACACTGATGTTCTTTGAAAGGAGACTCTTAGTAAGCTTCAGATAAACACCTTTCATCTTTGTTTCATACAACACACTTGAAAATGAGGTTGTCATGGCTCACTCCATGTTTCAGACATATGGTCTTGACCATATATTTTAAGCTATTCTTCACTGAAGAAGTATCAAAGATGTATGGATACCATATCATAGTATATTGTATTTGCTAATATGTGTTAACTCAGGTGGCAGGAAGATGTGTCAAAATTTCTTTTTTTTTTGCTCCCAAATGAATTTCCTGGTGAAGTATTTGCTGAAAGTACTGGACTCTATCTCAAAAGGCAAAATAAAAGAAAAACCTTATATCATTAAGTCACTTCTCCCAAGCTTTTCTGCTTGGTTACTTAAAATACAAATAAGCAGAATATATTTGTTCAAGTTGGATCAGCTATTTTTGCTATAAAGAAGTAAACAAATATGTACAATGTGTCTTCATTTGAAATAATGGTAAATAGTCAGAAAAACTATTTTTTAAACAGTAAAGAAAGGCTAAAAATAAAGAAATATGGCAGTGATGAATTCTGTTAAGTGGTACATTTACAACTTAAAAGAAAAGGGTAGAAAAAAAGAGAAAAAATAAAAGTAAATAAATAAATAAACCAGCAGGAGGTCTAAATGCAGACAAATACAGACTAGCAGTGAGTCTAAGAAGTACAAAAACAATTGTTGCAAAAACAATCTCTCACATTTTTTTTCACCCAGCATGATAGAGCTGCAATGCTGTAGACTCTGCATACAATGCCTCTCTAATAATGGCACAGTTCATCCTGAAGCAGCACAGATGAAATTACTTTCTTGGTTATTACTTTAGCTTACTTTTGATCCCTAATGAAGGAGGCATGTTTAATAATCTTTTGTATTAGCGATGTTAAACTGAAAGTCTGCTTTAATTGCATAGATGTCACTGGTTACTGTTTAAGCTGAAAGTGAAATGACTCTTCTCATCAAGGTCAAATGTTTTGTGGGAAAGTTTTTCATAAACAATTGAACAATTTTAATAGTAACTAATGGGGACTAAGGAACATGGGTTATGAAAACAGCAGTATGTTTTGCAATGCTAAGGCAATCTTCAGAAAAGTTAGAGGTAAGATGACAAAATACTTCCTCTTCTGCCAGTAGATTTTTATGACACTTCTGTTTTGTCTTGAAGACTCCTTGGCAAAATACATTTTTCATGGCTATAATTTTGAGAATTTACTTAGAACAGCACCTCATAAAATCAGTAAACTTGCATAACATCAATATGATTCAATTATATCTTTTAAATATTCATTCGTATCAGTTTATAGTGTATCTTGATGTAGTTAAATAAGAATAGGTTAAAATAGTGAACAGCCAAATCCTGCTTGGCATCCCTTTTATATCTTTGCCTACCAATAGAAACTAATATAATTAAAAGATAAAATTAGGAAGTTTGAAGTAAATAATCAGAGATTACTTCTAATGTTTTCTAGAACTGTACTAATACATAGTTCTCTTTGGGATTGAGTAAATCCCAGCTTCAGACATCTGAGTCCTTTCTTTCCCAAAAATAGTTTAAAAAGAGGTGCATGTTTCCCTGAATTATACAACATTCTCATTTATGAAACTTTGTTGAATTTGTACCAGTACTTTTTGAAAAAAAAAAAAGAACTATTTTAAAATTCTTAATATATAACTTATGATGGTATCCAGAGGGAAAAAAATCATTTGAGAAGTATATTGAAAAACACACAAAAAATCAAATAATAAGAAGAAATAAAAAGACTTTTCTGTGCTTATAAGTTGCTGAGAAAAAAAAAAAATCCAATCAGAGAAAGATTTTCCCTAGAAAAAATGAGTGCTCATACTAATTGCACCCGTAATTTCTCCAGCCCTATATACTTCTCTGGCTCTGGATACTTTTAAAAATGTAAAGTGAACACTTATAATGATATTATGAAATAAGATTAGTTTGTTGGTTTGTTTTTTGCATACAAAATGTATAGGCAGGAGGAGGAAACCAGCCCCATAGGTGGAGTCAAGAGACTATATTAGTCAGATTCATGATTCAATAGTCCACTAGACCAGAGTATTTCATTAACACTGAAAAATCTCATTACTAACACAGTTAAGAATGTCATTCAGAAACTCCCAACTATGCTTCTTTTCTCCGATGTCAAGCCTCCCTTTCCAACATCTCTGTGGGTCCAAAGCCAGCACTGCTTGTTTCCTTGGGAAGGATGAGGCAGCAGAAGTGAGAACAAGTTGCTCATTCTCTGAGGTCCTCACTATGCTGGCAATTGGAAGCAAAGTCGTTTATGACTACCTGTGGTAACATACGGCATGTATTCAGGCTTCCACATCATCTTTGCTGCCTATGATTACCTGTGTGAGAAGAACCATGCTCAGTCAAGGGAAGAATGCTTGATTGTTGAGTATTATGTTCTGTTAAAACCAGAGCATGAAAAAGATCCCTAGGGGAACATTAAAGCTTAATGTTTCATTGACTAAAGTTTGAATAGACTACATGCTGCTACTTAACTGTAAAAATATTGTGAATTTAGCTCCCCCAAAACTACGTCCTGCTGCTCTCAGTGAGATGTAATTGCAGTTCTGCCTCATTTGAGGATAATGTCAATGTCTTTCCTTTGTTGGCTCCTGGCCAGCAACATTCCCCAGTGGTGTTGAACAGTGGGGAGGAGAGAGGAGGGAATGGAAGGGAAGGGACCCCCATAGCCCTCTTGGGCTGTCCCTGCTGCTCTGCCCTCTGACCCCAGCACCAACACCATCCAACCTGGCCACGGCTGTGCCCTCAACCTCACTAGGTCTTACAAGGATCCTGCTGGTCCTTATGCTGATCAACACAGCAGCCAAGAGATTGCCATACTCTCTTTATCATTCCTTGGACCAGACTCCTTCTTTGGATTTCTTAAAATATTTTAATTAGGCCTTTTCTAATACCTCATCTCAATGCTACTGCTGCAATGCACAATTTGATTCAAGCAAAGACTAAAAACCGACCCAGTGTGTTTCCATATTGGTTTATTCAGGTGAGGACTTCTCCATTATACAGACCACAGCAGAGTTTTTTATGGATGTAATAAAATCATTAAATTAGACACATATTTTTTTAAAATATATTTCTGTAGATTAGAAGGGCTATCTTTTTTCTCTTGTTCATCTATCTGTAACTAAAGAGCACCTAAAACTTACGGATACCTAGAATACTTCCTCCCTCCCCCAGCACGTTCTTCTCTTCTGTTGCCAGGAGAGAAAATATAAGGCTAATATAGCTATCAATACTTTCTAACAAAGGATATTCAAGAAACAGACCTTCCAAAGGGCATATAAAAAAACTAGACCACAGCAATAATCATAGCACTTAAGGCCTGTTCAATTTTTTATTATTGCTTTTACTTTGTACCCACTGTGTTCCTACTGTGCAGCTTTGAAAACATATTAGCTCCCAGTCCTGGTACAACACACAGCCAGGTTAACATCACAGCCCAGTTACCAGCAGACATCAGTGCTCAGCAGACAGTGTTAACAGAACACAGCTACCAGGGAAGAGCAACAAATTAAAACTTTTGTCTACAATTAGGGAATCCACAAACTTCCCTGTTACATAAGCTTAGTGTTTAGTTTCCTGTTTTAAAACTCTGTGCATACCTTGTCCCTTTGATCTGCCAGACAAACAGCATTCTAAGGATTGTTTTTCACTCATGTAAAATTAGACTGCTAATTTTATACCCACCAGACCCTCAGGTCATTTCCCTGCTTAATGAGAAAAGCGTATGCTGCAGTTGTTCTTACAGGCAACTGTGACTCAGACATGTTACCTACACATCTGCTATAAATTAGCTAATTCACATACTGGCAGTAGTTGAGGTGCAGCAGCATTAGCTTTGCAGAGACGAATGTTCCCACTAAGGTTAGCACGGGGTTTTTGATTCTACTTCTTCTACTGTGATCTAGATCTAGAGGATAATAGGTTAGTTTTGATTTTTTTTCATGTAATTCCTCTGTTCAGTACACAATTCAAATATGCTCAGTGAAGAAAATACCTGCTAGACTTTGTATTTTTTGTCTTTAGGATTAGGTATTCTCACCATGTCCTGTACTTCTGGAAAAGGAAATATAAAAATGCTACAAAGAAACACAGGCATCATTTAACCTCATTCAGTTAAGCGGATCTTTTTAGCACAGTCAACTTCAAATTCTTCACAGTTTCACATAAAAAGAAAAATACTTTAAATAATGCTATGGTTAGGACAATCTCAAATGACAGAATTGTGGCAATTCTAAGTAAATGTTTCATCACTTTTCTTTGAAGTGGCTAAGCATTTCTGCATGGCTTTTCTGTGACACTTGGAGAGTATTTATCCCAGCAAGAATAACTAACAAATAAATTCTCATCCAACTACCTTTTCTCAGAAATTTGGCAGTAAAAACCTTTCTCATCTCTGCAAGACATTTCCCAGAGTTTTAAGCACTAGACAGTCTATCCCTCTATGCCATATACATCTATCCAATTCAAAGGCTGGATTTTTCCAAGTATTTTGTGGGCCAAGGCACTCTTTTCTAAACAGTGGGATTTAATGTGTGGACTATTTTGTTCAAATAAGGAGAGAGGAGAATGCCATTAAGACTTAACTGTAACTATAACGAAAATATGCTTCTGTTCATAGAGAAATATATATATTTTTTCTTTCTGTTTTTATTTATGTTTTATTAGTGTTTTATTTATTTATTTATGCTTTTATTAGTCCTTGGATTGCTACATCTCTGCAGTGGAAAAAATCATGAAAGCACATTCTCATTCATGCACTTTTCATAGTTGGCAAGAGGCAAAATTAACAAGCTAGTTGTCCTTAAAACACCACCAGTATTCCCCCCCTTCCTCCTGCTTATCCACTCAGCACGAGGCACGAGACTTTTATTCCCTGGTTGTTTTAAAACATCCCACAGGAGGCTGAGGAACTAAATATTTAATTTCAAATGAAAACCAGGAATGTGATTACATCCCAAGAGCGCAGCACAAGGCCTGCAATACTTCCTATATAACACTAAAAAAAAGAAGAAACATGTGATAGAAAACCCTCACACATGTTAAGGCCCTTACTGGGAATACGTGCTCAGTCGTAGCTGGGCTTGGGGGCCTGGAGGGGCCAGATTGGGCAGTCACACACAGCATCACCTGGCATCAGCACCTGGGATTCCTGGAAGGACAGGGCAGCTGGTGCCGGGCCTGCTGGGGGGTCTCCTTGGTCCTCACTGGGGGACAACAATGCTCATTCCTCCTGCTCAGCCCGGTGCCTTCCTGGACATATCTTTTTCCATGTCCCCATCCCAAACTGCCAAACTGGTTCCTTTGCTGCCACAGACCTGTAATTTAGATTTTTTTTTCCGTTGCCCTTTATTTATTTATTTTTGATCCAAATCCATTGATAACAGCATTCTCACTTCTATATATCAAATAACACCTGAATTACTTCCTTTTTAATAAAGGATATTAATAAGTAAAATATTGGTGCCACTTGTGGAGACAGCAGAAAACAATTTTGCTGTGTGTTTTCCAGATATTTGAACTTCTTTTATTAGAACAGGTTCAAGTGACTAATCTCTTAATGCAGTGGGTAGTGAACTTGCACAAGAGGTATTACAAATTAGACAGTATCTTCCTCTTCCAATTCTAAACACAAAATAAACTAGGACGGTCAAATGAGAGGTGTTGGTGGAAGGAAAAGGTAGAGACAGTGATTTATATGGCTGTGGTCAGGGAAGCAATGTGGAAAGACCCATTTTTAGTCAAAAGGCATTCTGATATTAATGAGGGTTTCAGCTTTTTACTGATGCAAATGCACTGTGGCAGACTGAACTCACCTATCTTCTCGTTTATACCTGAATTCCATCAGGAGAATTTGTAACTTGATTGTAAATAAGAAGACTTTGCAATGGTAGGCAGGTATCAGCAGCAGGACTTTTCATTTTTGCTTTGCATATACTTCAGTAAAAAGTAATCAGGAAACTACAAGTGTTAAATCCTAGAATGTTTAAAAAAATTACAAAGTATGTTGAAGTATTTGATAACTAGGTTTATATTATCTATCTCAAGCTTTTCCTAGACTGGCATTCTTGAGAATGTCTGGCAGTATTTGAAGTCTCCTTGTACATTCAAAAAGTAGTTAGGAAGTAACTACTTTTTTTTCATTTTCTGTGAATTGGAAATATATAACTTATAAACATAATAATGTCTTTTTATTTTGTAGTAGCTGTTTAGAAATCAGTCGACACACAAATACTGTGCCCCAGATATGCAGATCACATATCAAAGTGTTTTTTCTATATTTTCAAGGCTGTGTCCAAGGCATAAGACAGTAGGTGGAATTTTGCTATAGGTCACAGGGCAGAGGTTAGCCTTGTGATATAGAGATGCTGTAACATCTGCTACCAGTAACTACAGTAGAACAGAGGACGCTTAATCCCACTTGTGGTCGGATCCTAATCTTATTCAAATCAGCATGAATATTTCCCTTGGTAATACAAACAGAATAAAGATCAGAGCCCTTTCAGAGTCATTTTCAATTAAACAAGGGTAATAAATAAATTTTGTACTAACTGTGATAGCAAGATCTAAAACAAACAAAAGAGCAGCTATAAGACAAGTGGTGAGAAGAATTAAAACTCCCAATATGAAACATTCAGTTGAACCTGCACTGAAGTAGTGAGAATATAAAAAATGCTAAAATGCATAACAAAGGCAACATTTGTGAAGCAGCTTGAGCTGTAACTCCCATTCACCAGTCTTCAAAAATATGTTTCTCCAAAAGTTTAAAGCTCTTGCAATCATTGAAGGTTAGAGTCGCATTTCACTGTAGCTGGTCTTCCTTGTATTTCTGTGGGGTTTTTTTGTTTGTTTGTTTTGTTTTGTTCATTTCCATTTGGTAGCAGTACCAAAGCAATTAGTGTAATGAAGCATGCGGACATATACAATGTATATATATAACATGCTTTGCACTTTAAGTGGTTTGTTAATGAATTTCCACACGATACCTGTAGTTTTTCTAAAAACTATGCTGGAGGCCAAAAAACAACTAGAACAGACAGAGGTCACTAGCATGATGATCTCTGAAATAAACTGCTTCAGGCTTTCCTGTATTTCACACCCACTCTCTCTCCCCCTCTCCCCTGAGCCAATCAAATAAAACTGCTGAAAGCAACTGCACATTTTCTAGGCTTTTCTTGCAATATATTATCTATATTTTCTAGTCTCTACTTCTCTTGTCTACAGCTTATAACCACTGGGGGTGAATAGGATGTGTTGGAAAGGGCAAAAATATGGGCTGGAAAATAGCATTTAAATGAGTTATTACTTCTTGTGTGCTCCCTCTTTCTAGAATAATGAGCTGTTACAGATTGCTGTGCTGCCCCTGTTTGTAAAAGGTTGTGTATCTTGAAAAGTAAAATGCATGTTAACTATGATGTTAGAATCACTTTTCTTAACAATCATTGCTTCTCATTAAGAAAGGAGAGCAACTAGTCTTTGAAGAGCACTAGGTTTTCTCTAGTGCACACGTGCACATAGCTTTATATATCTTGTCACAACTGAGTTTCAAATCATATCTGCTGATCAGCCAGCTGCAGATAGTTAGAAAGGGGGTTGCTGAAACTGACTGAGGGAGAGAAGATGTCACTGCACCCTCCTGCAGTTAGTTTTTAGGAGGAAGGGCATTGCATTAAAGAAGTGTATCTTCCTCATTGCCTTTGAGTCAAGAGTATAGAGCTTATTGAGAATAACTCTCTTACCCAAGATCTGTTAATACTTCAGCAGGAGGCTCTGGGAATAACACAAAAACTTCTAATACCAGAGGCACTGCCTTCCAACATTTAATTTTACTGCCCTGACCTTTGCTAACCACACTGTGCTTACAGTTTTCCCTTTTTTTTTGTATTGTCTCCATTGCCTACTTTAAACATTATACAGACTCCAACCCAATGTTATCTGATATTCCTAGGCCTGTAGGTCATGAAAATATTAATCATACTTTTTCAAAATAACTGTACCATGTAGTAACTAAAGATCTCTTACGAAGAGTTTGGAGGCTTTATGTTGTATAGTGCAATATATACTTAAGTAAGATGGTTCTCTAAGGTACTCTGCCATGAACTGTGCTGATCTAATACTAATTTTTTGCCTTACTACTACCTCATATCATATTCTTTTTTTTTCCAATGACATTATCTTTCCTGAATTTCTTCTTCAACTTGCTGTACTAAATTTTAAAATGCCTTTTTTTTCTGAGACTCAAATCTTTGCTGACAGCTCTAGCCGTGTGTTTACTACAACATCTCTCTCTTCTCTTGTTCTCTATTGGTTCTCACTGCCTGGTAATTTGTTTCAGTGTTCCTCCTCTTGCTCTACATATCTTTCAAGGATGCTTCAATGGCTTTCATGAAAGGAGGCAGAATAAATTCTGAGTTTGGGAATTAGCCGTTTTCTTTCAATCCCATTTTAAATGAGATTGTAGCTCCTGCTATACACACCAGCTGGTAGATACCGGTAATAAATGCTGCATATTAATTAGCTATCTTTGGATTCCGAGAACACCTGCTACCTGAATGTGTCATATGTATTCCAGAAAAAAACACCCTTTGTCTGAATCAACAGTACTAGCCAGCAGAAACTCACAAAGCTGACATAGGAATCCAGTACATCCACAAAAGCAAAATTACCACGAATTAGCCTTTGCTAAGGCTATCTTGTTTTGACCACAAACATAGACACACTAATGTAGCATAACTGTATTTTTCCAGTGGTCTGCTAAAAATAGTATTGCCATTGCTATTAAGAGAACACAGCACTTACACTAATTATGCTTTAGACTAATTGTGCAGGGACTCGGTCCTGACCTGCTATGTTTACTACCAACTTGTTTTGTGAACTTTTGAAGAAAAGTTTGGTATGATGCATGGCTTACACATAGGTGTTCCAGATGGGCTTGAGATTCGGCAATAATCAGGCCAGAATGAGGTGACTACATCAAGCATTTATTCAGGTGAAAGCACATAAAAATAGCGAAGTGTGGATAACTACTCACGAGGTGATACCTGCTGGTGGGATCCTGGACCGGAACATCCTCTCGAGCCAGGAGATCAGAGGCAGAGAGTTGCTGACCGGCTCCCGCACAGACAGCGCAGGCCTCAGGGTTAGGATTTTCTCCTTCCCCTGCTCTCTCCTCATCGTCCTCTCTACGCCTGGTGAATCCTGGCATGCAGGGTCAGTGCGAACTAGCAGGCAGGCTGCGGGGAGGACAAACTCCACCTTCGGTTGCGCAACTCTTGCACACACATGCCAGTCGGGGGTCCCAGCCCTCAATCCAAGGGTCCTGCCTTCCTCCTCTTCTTCCTCATTTCCGGGTGTTTGGCCTCCAAAGGTAGTTTGGAGGATGTTTGCGGTTAAGCTGGCTACGAGCCCGGTCAGGCGGCCGCCTTCAGCAGGTTTTCGGAGGGGGTTGCCTATGAACCGGGCTGAGCAGCTGCATCCAGGCTCCTTATCACTCAGCCTGGGCAGGCAAACACCTTCCTTCTCCAGGTCTGGCCTCTGCTTCCCACAGGAGATTTGTTATGACTTTACAGATTATAGAAATTTCCATCTCCAATACAATAGGATAACAACAAAGACTTTTAAAATATGGGTACAAGTTGAAAACATAATCATAGAATCATAGAATGCCTAAGGTTGGAAGGGACCTCTAGAGGTCATCTAGTCCAACCCCCCTGCACACG
>JAWLRI010000157.1:3821825-3832290 GCA_034781795.1 Crypturellus tataupa
AATACTTGCCCTTCTTCATTACTCTTTTTATATATTTATTTTGCAACTTTGCCTGTTGAACACAACTAAATATATTTAGTGTCACAAGCTATATTGAGCCAAGACTTCTCAGCCATGTTCATTCTGGAGAAAAAAAAAAGAAAAAAAAATTTCCAGGGTCTGTTTCTGAATACCTTTAACACGCATGAATTGGATGAATTCTTATGTGTATGTCAAAGATGTGCACTGCAAACTAAACTGAGATAAAATCACATAAGCTAAGAAAATTATTTTGCAGGAGAGATACAAGGTCTGATATGGAATGCAGAACTTTCATATTAAGTCTTTTAAGGTGTGCCTTGCCAATCCCTAATTCTTCTCTTTCAAAAAATGTAGAGAAGGTTTTACATCAGGGAAAAAAATCACCATACAGATATCTGGTTGAATTGAAACCTGCATTTTGCCACAGTACATTTCCAAAAATTTAAAAGAAGTCTTGTTGCTTACGCTGGGGGAAAAATAAGTGAGAGTTCAACATGATTGAATTCGATAGTGCTCTATTTATACCAGCTGACAGAAGTATAAATGAAATTATTATCAGTTGTATTAATGTTGTTGCTGAGATTGAGGCCAAGTCATCCTCTATTACATAACTATAATTCTATGATAATTCTGCTCAACTCAACAGAATTCATTAGGGTAATAATGGCTTAAATGAGAGCAAAATTTGGCTCTCAGACAATCTAACCACACATGCTAAATGAATCATAAACAATTAACAGATCTCTATTCTCAATGCTTTACTCATTTATTTGTTTCCAGCAAAACAAATCTCACAGAAAAAAAAAAGGCTAATAAATATATATATATATTTGTTGAATTTCAGGGAGCCATCAGAATCCTCTCCCACTTCAGCACAGCATACTTTCATGTGTATTATGTCCTGAGACAAACTCTTATAACACTTTTTACTACAAGATGTAAAGTATGTCCTTGAAAACAGCAAAGCTTTAATTATAATGAGCTTATGCATGGGCAGCTTACCCACAGATAATGAACTCTTACAGAAAATATCAAGAAAAAAAAAATAAAGACATTGAAGGAGAAGCCAACACATAATTAAATGAATATAAAAAGGGAATACATCTTTTAAATTTTAACCCACTCAAAACTCCCCCCCAACCTGTATTTACTTTTTTGTTCCTTGAAACAAACTTGACAGAGTCTAATTCTGATCTCTTTGAAATTGTTTTAACTGAGATCAGAACATGCCCCAGAGAGAAATAAAAAGCTAATGGCTACACTTTAAAATACTTAGAGTAGGCATTATTGAGGATGTAAAGATGATGAACACTATTTTAACTCCTTCATTTGTCTCTCCCTTTCCCCCTCTCCCTCTCTTTATAAATTTTATTTATTAATTTATTTATTTAATGATTAGATGAAGGGAATATTCCAGAGATTGTGTATATGATCAACTTAGTTCTAGAAATAGATTTATGAAAAGTAGATAGTGAAGAATTCTTCACAGCAGAATGTCTTTTTTTTTTTTACTACAAGTTTATTATGTTTATTATGAATTTCATTTAGATGTTGTTAGTTTGGGAGATCTTTCGTTAAATACTACAAGCTACTGAAATTAATTCTCCTTTAAAATTAATTAGAAAAACAAGTTACCTAAAGAAAAGTCCTTTGAAAAGAGATTGATATGTTGGTAAGAAATTGATATTTTTATGTCTAAACTATGTTCACTTTTTCTAATTTTGACATAACTTCCAAAATACACAAATTTGATCAGCGTGAAGTCATATGAAAGAACTGTTCTCTGTCGCATCACTGTAATCTTTGTAGCCTGAGACAAGAAATAGAATAAGCAAAGCAAGGTCCAAGGGCTCCATACTGATGGTAAATCTGTATCTACCCTTTCTAAAGGAAAAAAAAGGATATCAAATTCTTCCAAGGGATTCTTTAAAAAACTTCTTTCAAAGTCTACATGGAGAATAAATCATATGTTAACTATGACTAACTATATACAGATCTACTGTAATATAAAGATATTTAAATTCCATGAAATTAGAAGGAAAATAGTCCATTCTTGGAGTAGGGCTGATTGGACAGGAGAGCAGTACTTCCATACCTGAACTATGCTTACAAATCCAGTGTCCACAGAGGGCATCAGGCCAAAGCAACTGTGTCATAAGTGATCTGCTTTGATTTTCTGTGGCTTTGGTTTTCAACAGTTTTGTTAATTCCTCTATTAGTTGTCTCCTATTTTATTTTTATCTTGATCTTTTTCATTTCAGTGTAACAAGAGCAGTGTTTGTTAATATGGTTGAGATTTACAAGATCATTAATGTATTTTATATTGCCATCTTCAAATGGTTTATGATGGACCTATATTTTATGATACAAGAAAAGTGAAAGCATGAAAATGTCAAGAATGAACATTTATGATTCCTCTTATGACAAGCACCCAGTGAATTTTGCCAAAACACTTGCAGTGTGCAAGGTAAGGGTATCTCTCAGAGGAAAGATAACAGGACGAGTTTGGTTTGATATCCATATGCAGATAACAGACAAGTCTTGGTTACTATTTATTACCCTTGTTAAACTCTTTTGTGTGTTTCCAAGAATCCTGTGCTCTAACATAAACAACAACCTACAGGGTCATTATTCACATAGGAACTATATGTCTGTTCTAAAATCACTAATACAGAATGTTTTTACGCAGTAGAACAGTTTTATCTACTTGGCTCTATAAATTAGAAGTAGAGAAGCATCATCATAAAAACAAACAAAAAAAAATGTGTGTAGCTGCAAGAGCTGCAGAGTCCATCTTATATACATAAATACATATACATATATATGTACATATGCATAAATATATATACATAAAATGTGAGCTCAAAAGAATAATGCCAACTGTTTATTTTCAGAATGGTAAGCAAAGAGTTGATGCATAACCATGAAAATAATATGTAAAAGCCTATTTTTTTTTTTCAGGAAAATGAAGTATGGTGGAGTACTTGAACATACTGGCACAGTATTCTTACCATTGCAAAATTGTTGATTATATAGCTACTTAGCGAAATATGACAGGACCTTGCACTAAAAGATGTAGTAGATGTTCCAATTCCATCTGAAGCTATTCACTGAGGATCTGAGATGACCATGGTCTTGCATGCATATATCAACTAGATAACTTCTTCTCCTGCTGTTACATAAGACACCAGCAAGAGTGCCAGTACTGGGAGACCATAAACCCTCATATAGGGAGAAAGGACCTTGATTATCCATCTTTTAGAACCTGGTATAGAAAAGCCACTCGTAGTTGCTGGAAAACCCTAGAGGTGTAGGTCTCACTGTTGCTGAGCTACATTAAACATGCTTTATGTCTGGACCGCATCAGTACTTCTCTTTGGCCTGACAGCTTTCGTTCGTTAGTTTGCCCATACAGCACAAGCTCTTTTGCCTTCTTTCCAAACACAGTTGAAAAATAAGATAGCGCTCCTGTTTCTTTCCAGTATTTACTGCAAAGAAGTATTTAAGTCTTTTTTGCATTTTAGGCGATTCGACTAAGTTTGGCATGATGAACACACACAATTATTAATCAAAAGAAATCAAAAGAAAATCGAGGTATGCTGTCTGAGGTAGATAGCTACTTAAGTGGCTGTGAGACAATGTAGGTATTATTGTAGATAAACTTACACTTCTACTTGCAAACCCATCATAGTGACACGGAGTGTAATAACAATTGACTGTACTGTATTCATCAAACTTTGTATGAGAAAAACGTGTGTTAACTCTAACTTTTCAAGCTGTCTTCTGAATCTCTCCACATTAGCAAGAATAAGAAACAAGATGGACAGGATAACAGGCAGAGAGGTTACGGCAGTGGTTCAAGGTCATTACCTATTTTTTTTCATAAGTCCCTTCTGGAGGTGAGGGGCAATATTTCCTCTGTGCTACTCTGTAAGGGTAAGACTTGTACCTCCTGCAAGCAGGCTGTGAAACCTGCATGGCTGCAATTTCAATCTGCCACTTACTAACCTGTGATAGGTTTAACTGCTGCAGATTCTGATATGTGAGTCCAGTTCCCTGTTAAACTTGGTTTAGAGGAGTGCAATTCAGGTCTCAGAGAGAATGCAACTTCCTTAATAACAATAAAGAATGAAAACTGAAGAGCAGAATTTCAACTTGAACACACAAGGATGGAAGGAATAAATCTGTCGTTCTTTCTGTGCCTTTAACCTATTTAAGAGCCAGGCAGCACTAGGGTCTGGACAAAGGCTGGTAGAAGCTCTCAATCAGGTGAAGTTATTAACAGAGAAATAACTGTGTGCACTATATGATTTATGAATATGCAGTTCTCAGATGAGTTAATGAAATTGTGGCTAATTAAACAACCTCTCTCATGTCCTGTCTTTCTTCCTGAATGGCTCGTGTCATGCTTACTTAGAGACTAGTATCTTACATATTTACAAATATTTTGTTGAGAAGTGTTCCAGAAAGTGTTAATCCATGAAGCACTTTTTCTGGAGAAGAGTGTGGTAGCGGTTTGAATACCCCTAATCTTATATGAGCTGTCTGAAAAAGAAAAAGAAAAAAAAAAACCCCAAAGAGTGTAAGAAATAAATACAAATCTCGGGTGTTGAAGTTACGTATGTGAATAGAATGTAATTAACAATTGGATTTTGTCCAGTTCTAACTTTGCTTGGTACTGTGCAAATATCATTAGATTTTTAGTGTTCACAAGGCGTGAAGACCTCTATTCCCTTAGATATTTAGAAAACTGCTAAACACTACCTATTTTCATTTTTGGTGCAACTGTTAGACGGGAAGTATGCATTTCCCTACCACCCTCACCATCAGCATCACACTTTCATTTTCCTTGAATATATAATCTGTATTTTTATATACAAACTAATAATATAAATATTTTTTATAAAATGTTCAAATCAAACACTCTTCCTTCCAACTGCACTTAGAATATTTTAAACTAAAAAAATTGCCATAAATAGAAATAAAGTTATAGCAAAAAAAAAAGTGCAATTGTGGCATTGAAAAGATTTGAAAAAGCTGCTTATGGAGATCAAAGAGCCACTATGGCTGTAAAATGTGCACACTAACAAACAGAAATAATTTTTTATTTCAGTGATGAGCAAGCACTTTTCAAACAGGCTGAGATGGATTTTCTCTTGGAGCAGGGGAACATCTCTCTACTCCTGCCTTGTTTAGGGAATCTGAATTGCAAGCCTTCTATATGGATGCTCTAATTTGTGGAACCTTTTTCATACTTTTTTTTTCTCTTGGATTCTGTAGTAGTGTACATTGTCTATAGAGAGGAAAGCTTTAGGAGGAGAGATGAGTGGAAAACTTTCTTCAAAAGCATAGGTGCCAGTTCCTCCCTAGGAGCAGGCAATTGCCCCACAGTCAGACTCTGCTTGGTGACAGAGAGGCCATCTCTGAAGGTCCCAGCTCTGTTTCTTGAGATTTTTATTGATTGACTTCTAGGAGGAATGAAGAAAAAATAAAGGAATGGAAGTGACATAGTGATTGAAATTGCTGAATAGAGCTGAAGAAGCTGATGCAAGCAATGTGTGAGTACATGGAGAGGGAAAAAGATCTGCCTTCCTACCACTAAACAGAGGAAATAATAATAATAATAATAATAAAAAACTCCTTTCTTTAGCTGAAGACAATGGGGCCAGCACTTTTGGGGTTTTATAAAGTTACAGATTTGATGGATTAATTTCTGAGCAGCCAAAATAGAGACTTTACAAACTCGTTTTTAGACCACAGCTCAAGAACAGCTGTTACAGAATTTGACTATATTAGCAAGAATTCCCCTTGTTTTGAACAGTTTAAAAAGATATTGTCTGATCTGTGTTGTTCAAACAAAAGTGACCCTTTTGTCTTTCTTCACATAGCTGTCATTGAATCAGTTCAAAACAAGCTTTTGATTCAAGAATACTCATGCCTTAACAGCTGCAGAATCATGCGTTGCAGTCCTTGTAAATGTACAAATTCTCTCCATTCTGAAGATAAAAGTGGTTCACTAGGTTAAATCCCATACTTTTTGTTTTCCTTGTCTAGTTCTGACATATTGGAGAGCTCTGTTTGTTTCACCTAACTTCAAGACTATGATCTGATTTGGCTAATCATGTATTACAAAATAGCTTTAGAATACAGCTCTCCTGTGTTTTATCCTTGTGATGATGTCATCCATAAGGGGCTGAATTAATGGAGTAATCTGAGTTTATAAATTTTTATTTGATCTAGCGGGTTTCTACAGAAGAAACCTTAGAGACACTTTAATTGGGGATAATGAAAAAAATCCAACAAAGTAAGCTATGATTTACTAGGAAGCCTTACTAAGAAGCCTGATTAAACTGTATGCCTCAAGATTAGGCATTTTTTTTTTAATACATTAAGTAACAACTGAAAAAGGAAGAAATAAAAAGCCTTATGTATTAACCATCAGAATCCTGTAAAATCACCTAAGGCAGTTTAGAAAGAAAACATAAGAGTGTTGGTAGTCAAAGACTGAAGAAGAGCTTTCTTCTTGCCTGACAAATCTCCGCACAACTGTGCAGCTTGGTTTGGATATTTTGCCACATGCAGACAGACAAATGCAATATTATTACTAGTGATGTCAAGGAACATTTGACCATGTCTGTGGGAGTGCCTGGCTCTTCATTTCACAATCATATCAGGTCCTTTCTAAGAAGTTCTGTTCCACTTTGTTCTCTTGAAGAGTAGTATATTGACTTGCTCGTTATACAGTTATACATATGCCTCTGTAAATTGCATTTCAGAGTATCTTAAAGTTTTGCTTTTCATCTTAATTTCACAGTAGCATAGACTGTGGTACTAGATTAGACCAGTCGCAGATCCTGCCCATTTTGTCTTATACAGCAGTCCTGATTCATTACATATGTGTTGCAGAATATAAAATACAAAAACTAACAATTACAGAGAAAATAATCTGCACGGTATCTTCCCCCCTCACATTCATTAAAAAGAGCTATATGCCTTGGAGGCCACTTGTTGTAAAAGTTATTTCTTTTTAAAGCCTTAAAATATCTAATCCTTTTTATGCCGTTCATTGCAGACTAACTGCTTTGAAATATACTTCACATACACTTGTAGGAAAACTGTTTCACTTTAGATCTACCTGAACAGAATTTTAATAAACATATTATTGCTGTTACATTATTAACTTAATCCTGATATTATTCCGTTAGTCAGAGAAAATGTATGTGGCTCACAGCTATAAATATTTATCTTTTAACAATACTCACACTTATCAGATAAGGTCACAAGTGCTTAATCAGCTTCACATAAGATTTTGCAGATGAGGTAACTGAAGTATATCAAGGTTATGTAGCCTGAATACTGTAGCTTATCAATGGTCAAACTACAAGTCAGTATTCATACAGCCTTCCATATTGTGAAGTGAAAACTTTCTTTAGCAAACTGCAAACTTTCTTACAAATATTTGATTTTTTTAATTATGAAGTTTACGTTTTAAGCTAAAAAGAAATTTTAAAACATGTTTCCTTGGGTCATGACATAACAAAATCTTTGTGGTATTTACATCAGCACAAATATTCCTGCCTGCAGCTTTGCTTGATGAAATTGTGTGGCTGACATAAATCCTGTGAAGCAGTTGTTGGCATGCTACTGAATATATTGCATACAAAGTCAAAGCAGATTCTGTAGGGCTTTTTGAAATTAGACATTGAACTAGCTGGAGGACTTGTAGAAAGCATAACTTTCTGACATTACTTAAAACATTTTTTATGATTTAAAAACAGGAAAATATTAAATTGTCATAATAGGTGTATTATGTGTTGCTTTCTCTTTATATATCCTAAATGACTGACTGCTGCACACATGCAAGAGGTTCTGGGGGTTTATTTTGTTTTATTTTGTTTTCTCAAAGGAAATAATTGAATGCATTCCACAGTGTTCTATGGAACATAGGAAATGTAGATTGCTTATTTAGAGAATAGTGAGGAGAGGAGTTAAAGATTTGAGGCTACTTTTATTTAACTTTTTCTTCTTTTTCACTTCCCCATGATCTTTATTTCAACTTATTTAGGGATTTCAACTTATTTAGGGATATTTAGGGATTGATTAGTCTGTACTACCCTTGTTCTTCTTATCATTCATTATTTATTCGTACAATAAATGTGACTGTAATTATGTGAGTATTTGTGACTGAACTATGAAGTCTATGTAACATACAGTATCTGTAAATCTATATAAAATCATTTATGTGTGCACACATATATAATAACTGTAATGCATACTGTAAGCATGCATACATTTCATAAAACTATAAACTGAGGTACATAAATTCTTAACAAATGCACTGAATAAGCTTAATATAATTTGAATAAATCATATGGAAAAAAATGTAAAATTACCTAAAAAATATTTCAATTTATATGGCAAAAATATATAGTATTTTAAAGTTTTGTTATGCTTATGTTTAAAAGCACTCATCTGTAACTTACTATTGTGATGCCTCCCAAGCAAACTAAAAAAAACAAACATAACCCATGTTCTTTTATACTACAAATTGTAATAAAGCCCATTACAATCAATATCAAACAATTGCATCTCATTTTCCATCACCCAACATGCTAAATCTTTAATGAATAACTTGGATAGTAATCAATATCTTATATACTTTTTTCTTGCTGCTGTGATTGTCTAGTGACACAAAATATGATAATAATCAGGACAGAGAATATGAAAATATCTGGAAATAAGATCACTGACTTTTTCTAAAGGAAAAGAGAAAATACAATTGAAATGCACTTTCTCAGAGTTGAAGGGGAAGTATTTCTAGAAATATTACTATTGGTAATTAAATTACATTTGAAATGAAGAGAAACTGCAAATCAAGTACATCAATAGATTTCCTTCCCCCATCACTATACATGTCAGACATCTTAATTCTTTTCAAAGGAGTTTCGTTTAATCAGCTTGTTTAGTATTTTTGATTTTCAATAATCTTTCCAGTCATCTTTGACATAAACATCTTCATTGTCCTTTTATCTTAAATGGAAGAAATGATTAGAAAATAAATGTATGAGAAAGGGAAAGAAAATGCTGGGTGTACAGAATAAGCCATTACTTCTCTGTAAACATAACGCTCCATCTAGAGATCATGGCATGACATTGGTCCAGAAAAAGCCAGTAGCAGTTTTGCCAGTGCTATAAAACCTGCCATTTTTCAGAGTTTCATCTAGGCTATAAAGATAGGTGACTATCATTCACTTTGCTGTAAGTGTTCTGCATATAAGGGCACTTGATCTCTGAGGCTTGTAAGCATAAGTAACAGATGCAAGTAGAAGAAAAAAATAAAGTTGTATACGATTCTAAGCAGCTTCAACAAAGGGTGTTTTTCTCTTCTTGTTACCTGGATCTACACAATCGGTTTGCAGTCTTGTTTGTGTTTGATGTATTGTTAATGTTTTAAAATGGAACCAGGAGATGTGGAGATCAGAATCCGGGCCTTGTTCTGCTGCATGCACCAAGGGAAGTGCATTTATTATAAAGTAACTGTCAGGTTCTTCCTGGTTCTACCCTTCTGACATTCCTGTGTTATCAGTATTTACTGAAAACATTTATTGTATCCCTGCATGCGGCCCTTCTGCCTTGTGGCAGCAGATGCCAAGTGTCTGTCTGTGTTTTTCATGTTATCACCACAATTACCACCTGCCTTCCCATCCAGCCCCTTCCCACCAAAACAGAGGAATGTTCCTGGAGAATGTTCCTCTAGGCACATAGAGGCAACTTGCAAGCACAGGCTTGGAGAAGACTGTGGTACAGAAGCCAGAGCTCCTATCTGCAATGAGCATCAGTGTTCACATGGGATTTAGAAAAAAACACCTTTTGTCTCCTTTGTGAAGTCTGCAGGGTTACAAATGATACTTGAGGTTTTTCTTCATGGCCATCCTTTGTTACTCATGAACCTAGTGCACCTGCACCGACTCCTGCGCCAGCCTGCTCCACTCACATCTAAAGTGCTCTTTGGTGCTCCCAAGGATGGAAACTATTATAAAACAAAGTCTACTTATTTGTTTAACCTTGACTGTCAATTCTTTATTCTACTGCTCTTGTTCTTTGAGCTGGTATATTTTCAAACTCTTCCAGATACGGGAGACTGGAATACTGATTAGTAAAGAGAAATATTGAGAAAAATGTTCTTGCTCAAGTAAAAAGTATTTTTATCTCTATATTTCTTCTGCAGATCATAAAGTCTTTTGTACAGCTTAGTATTACTTGACTTTCCATATTTAAAGTGCCATAATTAACAGGAAAGTAGAGCTTGTAAGGGGTATAGAGAAACATGTACTTGTAAAAAGCCACATGTGGAAAATTATAAATCAATAAACTTTTCCCTCTATGATCCCAGCTCCTCACTCTCCCCTGGGATCTCTTCCCGACCCCTCTAGAACGAGGGCGT
>JAWLRI010000157.1:3843078-3873415 GCA_034781795.1 Crypturellus tataupa
GTAATGGTAGCACTGCACTGCATTTACTGGGATACAAAGCTAAAAATTCAAATATGTTGATATATGCAAGTGCTACGAATAATGAAGATGAAGTTCCAGGGATAGGTCGGGAGTAGCAGATATTTTGTACTGACCTGGCTTCATCATACTTCCTCATCATGCTTCATCATCACTTCCTCATGCATTAAAGAATTAGCAGAAGCAATCTCAGGACTGGTAGCAAATCTCTTCCCCACAAAAGAGCACAACAATGTGGTAGCCCATTCAACTTAAATTCAGTTCCTAGAAAAATATTGGAGCAAACTTTCAAATAATTTGTAAATAATTAAAAGAAAACAGATAACATAAAATAGCCACCAAGAATTACTTAAAGGAAGAGGAGGTGGAATAAAACTGCATTAACAGTATGACAGATTGCCAGTCCTACTAGATTAACAGAGGCAGTAGACGTCATTTATCCTGACTTAGAAGTAAGTGCTATGACCTTGTTTCATGGAAGCTCTTAAGCAAGAAAGAGAAATATAACCCTCAGGAAATAGCTTTAAAATGGTGCAAGAACTATGTGGCAAAAGATAATACTGGAAAACAGCAATCAATGCTTCATCCAAAAGGAAATCTAATCTACTACATGTTTAATGATAACTGGTATTTTCATCACCAGGCTGAATGGTACAAAATATAAGGAGGAAAGGGCTTTAAGCATGCTGAAATTTGAAAGGACCATAGCCAGATTAATAGACTGAATTAATTTCTATATGGACAATAGTGAACATTTAGGCATAATCAACTCTATAAATACAATATAGGTAAGAATCCTACAGAAGTTTATCAGGAAACTAAAAGAAAGGATTTTTTATCTATCTTTAGTTCCCTGAATAAAGAAGAGTGCATTACCTGGTTATACCTGAGCCTTATGTGGCTTTTATAAAATTCTTGAAGATGTGATTTGGAATAGTGAAAATGCATTGTGCTGGTAATTTTTTATGAGAAATAATATAGAAAAAAAAAAAAAGGATTAGCTGGCTTGACATTTTTCACTTCCAGCATTTCAAATTCCAGTATTTATCACTCTTATAGTCAGTTACTTGCAGCAATCTGGCATTTCTTCAGGACTGTACTCTGAGTGTGCTTGACTGTAAGGAGAATCAGACCATTCATTGGCTCTGTAAGACAAGCGCTAGAAAGTCTGAGAGAGACAAAAGATGTACTATGGGGAGAACTGCACAGTAGAGTAATATGAATTATTTGTTGATCATTGCATAAATGTCTGTTCAGTTTCGTTTTAGAACTGTTGAAATGCTTGATAGTTTAATATTGAATTTCCTATGACAGAATAATTGCTGAACTTTACAGGTGCTTCTATCAAAATTATGATGCAGAATTCACCTTTTAACCATATATGAGTTTATCTGAGCCTGCAGTCACCAGTCTTCAGGCTTCACAAATTTTGAAGGAAGACATTGCTTTCAGGATAGAGATTCCCAATGCCTCCATGTCTTCTTTGAAAGGAATTAAGCTTATCTCTGTTTTAATAATTATCTTAATTGTCTTATGATTAGCAACTAGCAATTGTTAGAATTTATATTATCCGAGAAATTCTTGTAATCAGATGAGTTTATTAGGCTTTTTCCACTAATGCCTCTGTGGAATTTCTTCCTGGCCTCCCTCTTTACTTTTTTTCACATGCAACATTAATTTTCCATTTGTATACTAATGCTAACTTCTGTTCCTGCTTTCCCCTAGTATATCAGAAGCAGTCTGTATATTGCAATCCATCAGACTCAATATAGAAAGCTTAAATCTTCCAGTAGAGATGCTTGCCATGTCCTAATTGCATTTCATTCACATCCTACAAAACAGGATTCACTATAGAATGGAAACTACAGCATATGTACTAACCTGGAAGCAAACCGCAACCGCTAGGTTCCCATGTTCCCAAGCCTGGAAGAAGAGAAAAGTTGACATGACTTGCATGAAACCAGGGTGTGACAAACAATTTGGACTCTGTAGATTAGTTTCTGTGCTGTCTTTGGAGGTAGCCTCACATTCCCTGTTCCTGTAAAGGAGAGCAGGATCCGGAGCAGCAAATGTGGCAATAATTCTCTCCCAGTCCTTTTGCTTCTGTTTAATATCCTTGCCAAGTCTCTTTGTAAAGCAGGCTATTAAACTAGTCTATCCTTTTTGAAGATGTTAAAGCTAAAGCAATACTAATATTATGTATATATTCCATTAACAAATGTTAATTCTGTTTGATTTTCCTATAGATATTGGCCCAAATGACAAATCCTTCCCTTTTTTGGGCATAATTATGTGCAATTATCTGGAGAAGATTAGAATATATATCATAGATGTTTTAAAGATATGAAATTGTTCTTGGGCTTTATACTCTGTTGTTCGACCAGTGAATGATTAATGCCTAAAATGTCATCTTGTAGCATGATGTTCAGTCATATTTTAAAAACATGGGCTAATGGGGAGCTACCCCGTAGTGGATGATTTCATGGCATAAAAAGGTAGAAGTTATGTTTTTAACATATATTCCAATTACTCTCCTTATAAGTTTCATTTCATTTAGTCCAGGCAATATTTTAAGTAATGATATGCTCCTTAAATCAATGGACTGATATCCTCCGGGCAGTAGGACAGTAGCTTTAATAAGAATAGAAGAAATCTGTACAGAGAAATGCAAAGAAATCTGGCTCCTGTCAGTATTACTAGTGTCTTCTTTTTTGAACAGCAAATTCATATGCAGATATTCTTAACAAAATGTCTAAAAGAATGACAAACCAAAGGAGCTTTGATTCTAAAGCCCTGGAGTTTTAGCTCACATAAAGAAAGAAAGAAAGAATCTGTTTTCATGACTTGGTGTATTACAGTTAAATCCTTATTTAATCAATTTTGTAATGGTGTCAATGGCTCCATAAGCCAAAGGACTTGTCTATAACATCTGTTCTATTAGGAAATCTGTCCTCCAACTGTTGTAAATAGGCTAAAATGTAACCACAATACTTAACATTCTTTCAGACTTCCTTGGAGCACTTGCTGCTTTAATAGAAAGACCAGACAAAGTGAATTAAAATGACCTTGCTGCTTTGAATTACTGAGGGTTAGTGCGTGCAAACATTAAATCAATGGCTGGCATCAGCCTTGCTCAGCTGTAGGGAGGTCTGTAGTAATCTGCTCATAATTTGAGTTGTAAAGTATCTATCTTTTGCAGAGTCTAACACTCCCCCTATCCTCCCCTCAGTACCTACTGTGCTAACACCTGTCTCGGTGAGGACTTCTGTTTGAAGGTGGCTTAATGTTTTGGCAGTGGTACCACACAGATTTACGCCATGAACACAGATTCCTGCAAGGACTAGTCTACATCAGTGTGGACTGTTAACAAATGTAGGCGATACAGCTTACTTTATAATTTGCATCTTGTTAAAACTATATGCATACATTTCAGAGAAATCAACTTTTCTTAAGATAGTTTTTAGCTATTGTGATTAATCATTATATCTTTAAAAGGTACAAAGAAGTACATAATAAATAAAGAACATTTCGTTACATATCAGAGATTCTCAATATTGTTTAAAAGAAATCATTCTTAAAAATGTCTCTGAAATTGCAATTTCACTCTCATGTCTCCTCTTTGCTGAACTCATTCCTGTAAGAACAGCATTATTACCACCTTCCTCCATGTCTTTATTATATAAAGGATTGTATAGTAAAGAAAGCTTTTGACTTCCCTTCCCTTCCCTTTCCTTCCTGCTCCAGGACCCCAGGAAAAGGGCAGGAATGAACAAAAGTTGCTTACTGAGAATGCAAAAAGATACAAATAATTGATATTATCCCTATATGTATCACCCTTTTACTACATAGGTATCTTTTGCGGGAAACTGGACCAATGAGACCAGACATACACATATGAGTGTATGCACAATAAATTCTACCTAGAAGAAGAGCTTTGAATTATTTCCTGAGTAATTGAAAATTCTGTTTTCTTAGTATTACTGTTATTCTCTTCATCCGTCTTTCAGTATAATCAAAATGATGCTCTGAAGTTTATCCGTCCTTCTAGCTAATATAATCAGATCTAATTAGATAAGTAGATGGGTTTCATCACTTGAGCATATGAGGTGTGTATACAGCTGCATCAATTCCAGAACTTAATTTTTTTCCTCAAGATCTTATGATATATCTTTATTTTCATTCTAGTTCCAGCTTGTTTCCCTCAGTTCAAGCGCTATTTCTGTCTATTCCCCTCCTCACCTCTTCTATTTTTTCTGTTAAGCTTATTCTAGAATTTGAAATAAGTTTCTGCCCTGTAAAACAGGAACAGTCAATATTTTGCTTCAATGTACTCTGTATTTCTCCTCCTTTCAAAGTCCTTCTATTAATATATCTCTTCTGCATCAGCTCTGTATTGATTTACCTGAAGATAGAGAGGTGTACACACAAAAGTATATGTGGGTTTTTTTCTTTATTTGTTTTTGTGTGTGATTTCAGAATCTCGTTGCAGAAGCATGTCCTTTTTAGGCTTCCAGATACACTTAGAATACCTCATGTATGCTGGAGAGTTGAACCCAGTTAACTTTTATAAAACATCTGCTCATATCTTGCTCCTCTGTAGTGGCACTCATATATTTGGCCAAATACAAAGAAATGCAAACAATCAAAAGAAAATAAAAAATGAGTTATTTAAGATTTCTTATGCCTATTCATTGTGCTTGCAAACACTTTTACAGCTTATTTTGTTGGAACCCAAAATTAAAAAGAAAAAAAAGAAAAGAAAATAACTTAAAGCAGTTTCTCCTCCTCCACTCTTGCCTTTAATTGCAGAATTGTGAAGAGGTTTCTGGGTGAATGAATAGAATATAAATGATTTATAAAAAATCATAAACATGCATCACATAATTCAAGATGCGCCTTACAAGAATCTATATAATTTAGCATAACGTGATCATCTGAATATAAATTTTTTCTTGAAGATCAAGAAGCGACAGAGAGAAAAGGAGCAGCAACTTTGAACAGCATTTAATAATAGAAATTAGTTAGAAAGATATAACAAAGCCTGTTTTGTCTCTGGCCTATGAGTGCACGGTTAAAGATACTTTTAAAACAATTTAAAAGGAAAACTATCATGTAATTAGGCCCAATATCACTTCCGTTGAAATATGAAATTGTTTTTCCTTAAATTCCTAAGTTGCTAAATGCTGCATTTATAGAAGGGCTTACAGTCAAAAATTAATCGTATTTGTGCAGGTGTAGTATGTCAAGTGAGCCTAATAAGTCCAGTGGGCTACAGTGCAATTCATTATAAAGGAAGAAGCTATTTGGGGATGCTTAATTTCTTTTTTACCTGTTTCAGATAGTGCTGGAAACAATTTTGCAAATAAAAGCATTCTGTATTGTTTAATATCTGATAAAATCTGATCTGTTTAGATGCTGAAAAAGTAAAGTTGCTTAAATGCCTGTATGTCTTTCAAACAGGAAAGAACGGTCCTCTTGAAGTTACAGCAAATAATTCCATCTTTAAAGATATACTGGTAGCTACTAATTATAGTAAGTAAATCTACTATGTCTATCTAAATTCTGTTAAAGGTTCTCAAATTCAAGCCTTGCTGGGGTCTTTACCTTTTTGTTTTGCATTTGCCTGCACATACTATAGACGTTAAACAGTACAAAACACCAATCTGGGAAAAATAACTCTAGTATTGAATGGTTCATGAAGATAGAAATGCTTTCTTTCACTGCAAAACTTAACCTTGGCAATTCATTTTTACAGCAAATTGGATATTCATGTGGAAAACAGCATACTATTAATGCCAATTATTCTTTATCCAAAATGTCATACATTTCATTAATATAAACTTAATTGTAACATAACTATGTTTTCTTTTCCTCTCTGTAAGACAACAGAGAAAAAATTATTTGTTTTCTTTTGCCTTTTTATTCAGTAGCCAGAAAGTCTGAAAAAGTCATTGTAAGATCTGAACTTGCAGGTATTACGATACTAGCATAAATAGCATGAAAAGGACAAGGATACATTAGTTGTTGTTAATTTTTCACAAACTTCTTCATTATCTTAATGGCTTACACTCTCTGCGGAGTTTGACTAAATTTGAAAAGATCTGTCATAGGCCTAAAAATGTCAATCATAATTTATCCTAATTCTGGTATCTTGGTTCATTGGCCTTTCTTATGTTCAATGGCTATGAGTTTCTGATGAAATGCAGCTTTGAAATGAAAATTCAGGATGTTCCACATCATTAATTGATTCTAGATTTTCACTCTTCCTTGGAGGCGTTCGCTCCTCTACTGGAAAAATATTTAATAGAGGAGAATGATTCACTGCTCATTTGCTGAACAAGAGAAGTATGGTTACTTAAGAACTTTAGATTGATATTAGATTTAAATTAAAGCCTAACTGTGGTTATGTTTTAATATAAGTAATTTTACATTTAAACACATTTAAATAACATGAAAATCATAGAAACTAGCACTGACATTTAGAAAATGTTAGTATTAGGACTTACATGTTAAAGCTACAATGACCTTTCAGACAAATCATTACGCAATGATTTGAGCATATAAAGTATAAAAGTCTCAGTCAATTTTTTTTTTGAATTTAAGTACCATTTCATTTTTAAATAAGTTAGACTTGCTAAATTTGCCTTTGTAAGAGACTTTGAAATCAAAATAATTCCATTTGATATCATATGATTTTGACTTGTGAAGTAGTTTTTTTTAGAGGAGCCAGAGGAAATGGATCTGACACTACGAAGAAACGCTAAAAAGAAACCTAAAAATGGTCGAATGCATCTACAAATGGACAAATAGGTAGAAAGGATCTGTAACAGTAGTCTTTTTCTGGTTTTCTGTTAAGAAATTTTTAATGTTTAATGTGTGCAATAGTCCTGCTTCATTCTTTTTTTTTTTTTTTTTTTTTTTTTACATTCCCATCTTATTTCTACTGGAGCTCTAAATGGCAAGGTTAAGAAAATATTCAATTTTCAATATGCTCTGTGTATTGTCAATGGTAAGTTGCAGGTGTTTGAAGGTGTCTTTCTTATTCAATCTGGCCTTCATCTGACTGTGATTACAGAGAAGCCTTTCAATCTCTTTCCATGACAGAGCATCTGCTTTCCTTTCACAATTATTACTTATCTTTCATGGTCTCTCCATCATAATATGCATATTATTTTGTCATTCCTTCATTTGTGTTCAGTTAAGCTTTAAGATCAATGAACTTGTCAATTTGACAGGACCATCAGTTGTTTGGGTAATTAATTAAGCCTTTTATTTTTATTTTTTTTATATAACTCAAGCTCAGCAGATCTTACAGAACTTAATTGCCACTCAATCACAAAGCAAATTCTTCCTGAGAATTAAAATCCTCTTCAGCAAAGAGAAACAAAGCATCAGCTGTTTCCTTAGTTTGAATTTGTGTTTGGCCCTGCCATCTTGAAACATGAAAACTGGATTTTCATTTTTGCAAATCCTGATTTTTTTTAGTCAGTTAAACACATTTCAAATAGAAATGCTCTTATCTGCCACTAACAATTTAAATGGTAGATAATGGTATATATCAGGGAAGCCTTCCCAGAGAACTTCCTAACCAATCTACAGGAATACATCAGGTAGGAGAAGTACCAGTGGAAAATGAAGATGGAAAAGGGCACAAATCCTTACATTTGAGCTGCTGTCTGGTTACGTTCATCAATATCACAATCAAGAAACAAACAAACAAAAATGGCTAGTATACATAATTTACTGTGCTTTCTTGAGTAATACTCAAGAAGATCTAAATGTCACTCATTTATCATGATAGCTACAAATAAAATTAACAATTCACTCACCTGTAAAACTCCTTGAGTTCTTCCAAGCAGGCAGCCTTTCTCTGCTGTTTGCTTTTTGATTTCCAAGTGTGCTTCAGGGCAGGTCCCACTCGCAGACTGAACATGCAATTGCAGAAGCAGTATTGCAAATAGGATTCATTCATTTTGGCATTTTGAAATCCCGAAAAAGATGGGTTGTTAGAGGGGCAGGTGGGGAAAACTTGACTGTAGTTTAGTTCCAGCTCTGTAGTCCATACTGAAACAAGGTTGCATTGATTTTAGTGGTCACTTCACTCTTCTAACTCATTGACTTCAATTGGAGTTTTGCTTCAGTAAGGATTTTGTGATCAGATACTTCATTTGGATAAAATGGATCCATTTTTCAAAGTGTCACTGTGTGCTCGGGAAGGTCAAAGCTGTGTTTTATGTAAGCAAAAATAAAGAAGTCTTGGGATATAGAGAGGAAAGTGGAGATAAGAACAAGCAGGATAAAAGATGAGAAAGGAGGCAGAGAGGGCATGATAGTGCTTCATTTTCCCTTTAAGTTGCCTGAAGGATGTTATAAGTGATCTGCTTCTTTTATTTCCATATGTTACTACTACTTCACATTTAGTATTTTGAAGATGGTGGCGAATGATAAGGGTTTTATTTTGTAGCTTTCTCAGTTTTAGCAATTACTTTTCCATAAATGATTACATATTATTATCCATTTTAAGCCTCAAAATGCAAGATGCAAAAACTGAGAGCTGTTTGGCATGTAAACCTTCATGAGGGGTTGACAAATCTTACAGGGTGAGTGCGGGTCATTTCTTGGATGAGATTTGGCGTCCACACAGCAGGTGCTCCTACTCCTCTGTGGTCCCGCACGTAAGGAGACATGCTTTGGGAATACCTAATAAAACAATCATCTCCAGTTTATATGGTAGATGTTAAGGATGAGAAAGGTCTGCTTAAAGGTTTGGCTTGAGTGTAACTACCCACACTGGGGTAACATATGACAAGACTTTCATAAGCTTCTCCAAGAAATTATTTTGTTTTCTGATAAATTTAATTACTCCATTATTTCATGGCTTTACATTTACATAACTTTTTGGTTGTTGTTGTTTGTTCAATGGCCTTTGCTTACAGTATCATAGTTATTCAACTTTCATAGACTTGTCCCTTGCTCAATTCCTTTCCTTATCTGAACTATTAGTATTTTGCAAAGAGGGGCTTTGCTTAGGATTTATTCCCTGTGATCTATACTCTTGCAATAAAGCCAAAACATGTCTCTCTCTGTGATTTTTTACTATTTTTGCCTGTAAAACCACTGAATGGACAGTTAGTTCACTAAGGAAGGAAGGAAGGAACATCTGCGAGGGGGAGAGTTTATCAGTTATTTCTTCTCTTCAAGAGCACAATATTTCTAGCTGGACTTACGGAGATGTGTTCATATCTTACAAGGTACCCTATGCACTATATTAGAAGAACTTCTTTCCTCTAACTGTTGTCTAAATTTAGTCCATCATTGATGAAATACTTGCACTATTCAATTCACAAGAGCATCACACTTAGTGATGATATTTTTATGACAATAACTTGTATTTCTGCAAAGTTAATATCAAGTCACCATAACTTTCTCATGACTTTAAGGGGATGCAGACATAAAAAGAACAAACCACAAGTAGACTCTGCAAAAGGAATGTACAGACACCTCAGAATTGATGAATTACTGATTCATGTTGGAAATTTTAGCTGTCACCAGTGCTTACAATGCACATGTCTTTCTATCAGTGTTTATTATTATTATTATTATTATTATTATTATTCTCCTGTCTATGTGGTCTTTTTCCTTTTAGTGGTCAAATAATTTTATTCCTCATTTTTTCCCCTTAAGTATTGAAAGCATACTTTATTGTTTTGGTAATTTGTGCTGCTGTTTTGATTTCATATAGTACAATCGAAGTCACTTCAGACAGACAGAAGGGAATTCCTGTTCATATAGTAGCATCTACCCAGATTATCTTCATGCTACAGCCTAGACATTACTCATAATGGGTTCAAAGCCTGAAATATTCTAAGTAGCAGAATAATCATTCTGGGACTGCCTTAGCCTGAACTAAGTTGTGACATTCTGGAGGCAGTGAGAAATCACTTTTCCAGAGATTTTGTCACTGTTGTTTCCAGTTCGCAGAAAATAATAACTTTGCTTGGAACACACCTTCTCTAATATTACATTACTTTGAGCGCTTGATACTGCTGGGGATCTAGTCTTCTGCAGAACATTTACCGGTTGAAAGGAAGATATTATGAAGCTTCTGCCTGCCTTGTTATGGTTGGTTGAACCGTAGCAGATATCTTCATGTTTCATTGTTGTGCAGTGGTCCCAATTCTGCCAAATATTGTTTCTCCAAATGTTCAGTATGAAACACCTTCCTGAGTGAATGCATTTTCTCTACAAGTAATTTTTCTTATTCAGTATTCAAGAGGACTCCCTACTGTGAATCAGTAGTTGAAATTTTATTCTTCATTGAAGAAAATTATTGCATCTGCCCTTTTGCTTGGCCTTTCCTTACGTATTCTGCCTACCAATTGCATAGCAATACAAGAAACGAAAACATTCTTTCAACATGACTGAAGAAGGCATGAAAGTAAAGTTAATTTCTTAAAGTTTAGGCATATTTTGCATTCATATCCAAAGTAATTCAAGAATCTCAGTGGAGGTTTAGAAGAATTTATTTAGATAATATTCAGATTAGTTTTCCAAATGCCTATTATTGATAGAGTTATTGAAATTTGTCAACATTGTCCAGTAAATAAATGTGGAGGTCAATTCTGCAGGATGTGAAAGTATTGACTGTATTACAGTAAACTCAGAAAAAATACTTGACATTAAGATGCTTGTAAATACTCCTTAGGATTGTAGGATGACACATTCGTATTTTTCAGGATTGAGTTCAAAGTAAAAATAAGCTGTTGCTAGAAACAATAAAATATTCTCAATTTTGTCTGTGTGGTCAGAATCATTAAATATTTCCTAATTATACTACTTTATAACAAAATGTTATGTATATTTCTCCATACTGTATATTGAAGTTTTAGAAACTTGAATGAAAAAATGCCAGCAAGGATTTTTGTAGCAAATCCCAGCATCTTTTGTTTCTTTGGATAATACTGTTAAATCTTTCCATAGTTAACAATTATAAAACTTACAAGAATGCCTAGTACAATAATGACCTAATTCAAGCAATTAGCAATGCCGATTGATTGTAGATAGAAAATTTTACATCAGGACTCAGAGTTTTTGTGATTTGATGACAATGTCTTCCAGCTTTCCTCTATACCCTAATGTATAGTTTATATCTGGCAGATAAGAGTTAGTTAAAACAAAAGAAAAACAAACAAAATTTATAAACTTTACCAGTAACATTCGTACAAAAAAAGAAAAAAAAAAGACAAAATAACATCTTGTAGAATTGTGCTGCAGCTCATATTGTCTTACTTTCTTGAAAGAAAGATGCCTCCTACATTTTTTAACATGTCAAGAAAGGTAAGAAAATGTTTTGAAAAAAGTAATAATAGTAGTTTCCAGAAATAAAATGTACATTTTCAAAGAATGAGAAATTTTATGTTACGGGAAGAAGGGGTTTTATTTACAATGTTTTCCTCATATCTTATAAAATAAAAATTAAAACAATTACATAATAAAAAATAAAGACCTAAACACTATTTATATGTTCCACTCAGCCAAATAGGAAGAATGTGTAGGATATTTCACAGGGCACATGAATGAATATTATCACCATTGGACATGCTTTCTACTTTCCAGTACCAACTGGAGACCTTCCACCTTAAGAGCGCATTGCTCCCACGTGAAGATGAGCCTAACGCAATCTACCAACTAGTATCCTTTTAAGAAATCTCCAGTGTCTTCTCTTCCCTATGCTCCCAATCATTTAACATGTGCAATATCAACACGGCATATGCCAATACACAGTTTCAAGCAGAAACTAAGCATGAACTGGTCCGAGAACTCAGAAAAGTCCATTTCAAGTTGTTTTTTTTAATGATAGTCTCAAGGAGCAGGGAACTTTTCTCCTATGTTAAGGTTGTTGTGGAAAGACCAGTATTTAGGAAAAGAGTCACTCTTTTAGCCAGAGCTGTTGGAGGGTAATCAGAATGTTGTGGGATTGTTTCTATTGGGAAAAAAAAAAATACTTGTATTAATATATTTTACCTGCAAGCAAACACAAATTAACTAGACTTTAAATTACTTAGAGTAATTTAGGAACAGCTGTTTCCTGTACGCTAAGGAAATACTTTCTCCTCCCACCTCAAAAATTCCTCTGATCTCCTATATGTTTTCAGGCTTGTTATGCTATGTAGTTATGCCAACTGCACATAGAATTTTACCTTAACAAGGTTTAGGAAAATATTGCACTTGTTTCACTTCCTTTTTATTTGTTATTTTAATGGTTATTTTAATGTGTTCTTTTGTTGTTGTTTTGTTTTATTTTTTGGCTTGTTTGCTTTTTGTTTCTTTCTGTTTTTGTTTTATAAAATGCCTGTAAGAATTGATAAATCCTCTGATAAATACATTGATAAATACAATCAATGGGCCGTGTAGTCTAATAATTTTAAGCAAAAATTCATTTTTTGTGTGTGATAAGGGTTAAATCCCAATCTCTTCTATGTGATTTATATCTAATTTTAAAATATCTTTTTATATGGAAGTCCACTCTGGTCCACCCTGTATTCCTTGTATATACCATTCAGGATGCCAGATGTTAGTCATAATTGCTGTTAAAACTGTTGATCAAATTTGGGCCCGATTAGTTAAACAATATTTATCTCTACTTTCTACTTTCACTATCAGTTGTGGCTGAATAATGCAAGCAAGGTCTAACTCCAAAACTTCTATTATTGGTAAATTGTGATATATGAGGCAAAAATAAAGAATGTCTGAGCAATCTGAGGTAGACTAAAATGAAAGGAAAAGAAAAGGCACTGTCTGCTGTAAAGAGATGAATGAATTGGGAATGATGCAAAAGGCAGTGGAAAAAAAATGTCTGGAATCATGAGTTGCGTCAGTGGATACTTCCACTATATGCACTGAGTTGCATTCTATAACTACACTTTTAATATACTTTTTATAACTATACTTTTTATACTTTATACTTTAAACTTTTTTTTTTGTAAGATTTAAAGTATAATGAAAACTAATCAACTTTTTTTGTTGTTGTTGTTTCCTTATTTACTTTAATAATTTTCATTCTTAGATTTATTCTATTAATCATTTTAACATCTGATTAATTTACTAGAGGTATATGTAGAATGGATAGAATAATAAGCCATAGAGTTATTAATTGGTGATGAGTAAGAGATAATTCACTCGCATCCCAGAGCAATTCTGAAGAGTAAGCAAAATCACATTTTTTTACCTGCCTTTTTTTTTTAATAATTATTATTAATGCTGTATATAAATGGAAAATGGATATTATTATTATATGCTGTATATAAATGGAAAATGGATATTATTCTGAGATTCTCTTATAAAATTTGAGGATTATCTATTCACTTTTGTAGTTCATGGTTAAGACTTCATGGAAAATTATACAAAACTTTCCCTGTAAACTAACTTTTTTATTATAATGTTCTTGGAAATACTAATTTAACTATGAAAGTGAAGGAGGATGCTATGGAAAAAATCAACAGTAAACATGGAGACAAAGCAGGAAAAGCATTTAAAAATAAGGTAGCGGAAGGACTGATAAGGTTTAACTTTCAACTCACCTAATTTCACAATAATTATATCCAAACTTGTCAAGTGTTAGGTCTTCCCCTTTTTGCATGGGTAAGATCACTTTTTGTCTGAAACTTGAATAGGTGAATTGAAGTAGCAACTCATGAATAAAGCTTATTTTTTACTGTATTGAAATGACCTTTTCCTTGTAGAGCAGGACCTGAGGATCCTAGTGAACTCTAAGTGGACCTTGAGCCAACTCTTGCACAAAGCAGGCTGATACTGTTATGCAGATGGCTGCCTAAGGCTGAGTGTTACCGTTCTGACAGGCACAGGATCCTTCCTACCTGCTCTTCACTAGTGGAGTAGTCAGTCCCATGGAGCACCCACTACAAAAGAGACATGGATCTGCTTGAGTGAATCTAGTTAAGCCCATGTTGTTGGTTAAGAGACTGGGGCATCTGACATAAAAGGAGATACCAAAAGACATGGAACTGTTTAGCCTTCAGAAGACTTAGGAAAATCTTATCCAAGTATAGAGATACTTGGTTGGGGAGTGCGAGTAAAGAAGACAGAGTAGTTTTCAATGCCAGGATGAAAGCTAAAGGGTGGTCAAGCACCGGTCATCCAAAGAGGAGGTGGAGTCTCCATCCTTAAAGACCTTCAAACCCCAGCTGGACATGACCCTGAGCAACCTGTGACAGCTGACCCTGCTTTGAAGGGACTAGAGGATCTCCAGAGCAGCCAGTCTCAGTGAGTTGGGGATTCTGTCATACTGCAGATCAGTGTAAGTTTTGGTTCTGTATTCTCCAGACTCTCCTCAGAAAATGCAGCCTCTTAGTGCTGTACTGTTTAGTGTCCCTCCTTCCCTTCCCACTACTAGGTACACTCATCCTTCCAAACAGATGGCTTTCTCAAGTGGCTATGAACCACACAAAAGAAAAACTTTGAGAAGTTTTTAGGAAATAGTTTTTTCTTCATTCCTTCAACAGATACATTAGTGGCCCCCTGGCTGGCAGAATTAGTAATTGCAGAGAAGTTTACTTAATTACAGCTTTCAGGGAAGAATGCTTAGTTACTCTGTGGAATGGCACATTAGAACTGGAATTTCATAGCACTTGCTAACAGGAGGTGCATTTCTGAGAATTCAGCTGCACAGCTATAGCTATAGCAAATTTCTAATAGGTATTTACAAACAGAACTTTTAGAAGCTCATAATTCACAAATGTCAACAGCTTTTCACACAGGGGCACTGGAAGGCAACTTCCTAGCTGAATGCCAAATTTTAAATCTTAATCCTATCGATATTTAAATTCATTAATATATGGTTTGCAATAATGTAGGCAAAGCAAGGTTGTTTCCCCTAATCCTGCTCTAGGAAGTGGCAAGACTTTATTGGCTAAAATTAATTCACTTCAAGGCTGATACCTGACACTTAAAGTTTATCGTTAATAATTAAAGTCTGGTACAGTTTTAAATGAGTGAAAACAGCTTTTAAATTAAGAAGGGTTGAACATTCTTATCTGTCAAAAATTCAATACTTATGCTAGCAGCATCCACATATGAGTTAAGCAGAATATAAGGGAAAAATGGAAAAGAATGAGGAGATCTTTGGATATAACAGATTGATGATGTAGAAAGTGCTTTTTGTAGCTTCTCATATTTAAACCTTAGGTTTACACAAAATTCTTCTCTGAAGCAGATCCTTCAAGGAACTAAGACACCTTACAAGCAGTGTCATTCCAAATTTGTCAGTGTTGAATACATGACGTGAAACCAACTTGCAAGGCAAGCAGATTTCCTGGCTATTCTGTTTTAAAAGATATGGGAACTAAAATATTGGATGTCATAATTCAATTTGCCAGTATATATTTTTTTGTCATTGTCATAGCATTATTCTATGAATAATGAAGTCCTCTCTGAAAGCAAATTCTTGAACAGGGGAAAATGACAAAAATTACAGTAAGAACTATGTTTGGTCTACTTGTGTGTTTAGGCATTCTAACTTATATTAAGAATACTTTGATAAATAAGATCATTGTTTGATGGGCCAGCTAAGCATGCAATATGGCTAGTTCATTTAGTTGATCTCTCCAGTATTAAGAATAATCTCCACAGAGATATCTGCAGAATGATCCAAAAATGGTTCTGCAATATGTATCAATATGCTCCTCTCATGAGTGCAAGTCTGTCATATCTGTGAATTTAAACAAAGACAAAATAGTTCCACATGGATATTGCTTTACTTCACATGCCTGTTACATAGTTTGTTATCTCATCTGCCTAGTGTATTATGTATATTTTAGAGAGAATAAAGTTGATCTTGCAAGGAGTAGGAGAAGATCTTCAGTAGAGACCTCATCTGTTTGGTAGGAGCCATCTTTTTTTCTTCCTTCTGAGCTGAATATGATTCTCTTAAGCCATTAGCAATTTAAAAGTTGATCAATAGCTTCATTTGTGATAGAATTGGAAAAAATCAAAAAGGGTTTCCTTAATTTTAATCATGGCTTGAATATGCATGCAAATTATAAAGAAATAATATAATTAGGATTCAGACAAACAAGGTTTAAAAGTAAAAAAACAAACAAAAAAAAAAAAACACAGAAAAAACCTGTATGTTTCATAATCATGATCTGACCATTAAATATTATATTTCTTGCTATTTCTAGCCTCTGCTTCATCACTGTGATGGAATTACAATTTTGTTTTCACTAACGGTGATTTACTTAGTGTGGTTTGAATTATGGTACCACAAATTTGTTTAGTTAATGGAATGTTTTAATTTACAGTGCATGATAGAAAGCCACGTAAAATTATTTTGAATATCTGCATTATATTATATTACTGTTGACTACTAGCCAAACTATGAAATCAGAACAAAATTAGTTGTGTAAGCACTTTCACGTATCCATATGTTATCAGGCTGTGAGATCTTACATAGATTGCCAAAATGAAGATTATGTTTTATGCTGTAAACTAACATGTTCTTATTTTCAGTGTCCTTTACAAGGACTGTGTGTCAGTTGGCTAGGTGATACACTACACAGTTGAAGCTACTCTGTGCCTTACAAAACTGTCCCAGTTTTGCAAATTTCTACAAACAGTCAATAGTCAATTCACAGTACTTCATAGTAATTAAGTTTAGTAAGAATGTGCTTCTTTGCAGGACTGGAGTTCTTAATATATTAGCATTGAAAGTCTGATTGAAACAAACTAGGTGATGCGTGGGAGGACAGAGAAAGCAAGATTTGAAAGAATTCTCCATTGTATTGCCTAAAAGTAGCAAATATACAAGAGCAAATATACGTTAACATACTCTGTAGGAGGAGGAAAATGATATCCTGCTTTGTCTTCCTTTTTTTTTTTGTGTGTGTGTGAGTGTTTATACAGCATGACTCCCAATGAAATCAGATACCAGGTTTTGCCTCTTAGCAACTTAAAAAAGAAAAGAAATAGAAAATCCTGCAAATTAAGAGGCCCCAAATCCCTGTAAGCCTGGTCTGTGCTTGCAGTTCACTGTTCTTTCAGTTTCATCTGCTGTGAAGAAAAGCCCTTACCATAAAGATGTTCCATGTACTTATTTCTAACTTTCAAATTGTTCTTTCCTTATTTATGTTTTTCAGAATATTCGATAAATTCATATGCACAAAAATATTACATATACACTTAAATATACATATAAATTGTATACTATATACATTATACATAAAGTACAAATTATATGAGGTAAATATTATCAGTATGATACGAAGTTCAAGCATGTTCGAGCAAACTCAGCAAAATAAAGATAATCCCCATCATATATCACAGACAGTTAACCGAAAGATCCTTAACTAATGATGCTGATATACTTCAGTAATTTTCAAAATACCTTATATTCCCAAATTAGATCCTTGACATTGTCTTTAAGTCATATGTCTAAAACTTAGTGAGTAGACTTCCATACTAACTGATACTGTGTTACAGATGATTTGGAGGTGTATTTGGAAGAAATAAGCTTGATGTGCCTCCTCTCCTGCAACATAAATTAATGTTTTGCCTTTTCTTTACTTGGGGATGTTATTTTATATGTTTATGTTTATAAACATAAATATATGTTTATATGTTTTTTACATTTTTAAGTCTTACATTTTGACCATTAGGTTGTAATAAACAGGAATAAACAGAACTATTGTCCTGAAACTTTACAACTATTCTGAAAGTTTTGCTGATATTTTTCTTCTTCTTACTGTGAGGCATACTTGATTTGGTAGTCATGTTCATCTTTGATCTCTATGAAAGATCAGCATGGCCACTAATTCAAGAACAGACCACAGAATTAGGCTTAAAAAGGCTGCACTGAGAACATCTATATGCAATTTGCTGTCAGTATTTACAAATACATTTTTATTTTACTAGTAAGAAATAGCAGAAATTAGAATTGACTTTGTGAGATAATAACCAAATGATTGTGCAATTATTTAACTCTCTCTTGAAAGTATTTCTTGCAGTTAAAGTGGGAGCTACTCTTGTGGAAAAGGAATAGAAACCAGGCCCAACATGGCAGCTACTAAAGCAAGGTTTTATTCTGATTTGGATGTGGAATGAAGTGAGGGGAATATACAGTATTCATTTTATCTTCACAATTTTCTTATCATGTTGATTAATTTAAAAATAAAAAGGTAGCAGGATAACATCTTAGAATTTTGAAATGAGATGTGAAATTAAAGTTCTGTTGTTTTGGGGAAGGGTCTTGCAATTGTAACTTAATTAACCATTTCATTGATCATGAATGAGCCAGTATAGGCCGGAGCTCTGCCTGCACTTGTCCTACTTCCTCTGTAAGGATGACAGAAAGAGTAAGTATCCAACTGACTTTTATTACTCAAATAAACAGATAGGCTTCTGAATAGATTGAGGAAACAGAGATGTTAAGAAATGCTTCCTAGTTTACACCTGAGTTATTGATAATATAGCCTCATAGTGTAAGACATTGAAGTAACTTATATCTGAATAGAGGCAGTCATTCTCCCTGAAAATGTTTTGTTTGTTTCTGTCTTTCTTTGTTAAAGCGTAAAGAAATTCATTTCATTTTACATATCCATTTGCTTTTCTTCTGCCTCTTTTACCTTTATCTTGGCTTAGTATCTCTTTGGAAAACTAAAGTATTGAATTAATCTTATTTTACTAAGATTCACAGCACTTTTCTGTTTTCCTTTAACTCTACCTATAGTTACCTGCAGTTTCTATGATAATAGAGAAAATGTTATCAGTTTTATAATTTTCCACAAAGCTTGTCTTCAGCACCACTTCAGCACTATGTCCTATACTTCTCCTGTATGCAATGTTTATATTATTTTACAGCCCCAAAATTCTGATTTGCTTCTGTGTAGAGCACACTGACAGTCATAGTTATATTTTGCTTGCCCTTCCTAGGCAATTTCAGCCAAAGTCCTATCATAGCATGGCAATGGGCCAGTTTAATATCATCCTTCATGTTCTTTCCCCTTTCCCAGAAACAAGGTTTTATTCTCTAACTACGGGGCAATCAGTTAAACCTTGTTCAGTGATTTCACCTGGGGAGTTCCAGGTGATGAATGTCAGAGCTCCGGGTGAGGAAGTTCCCTGATGTCAAAAAGCAGCTGGTTCTGACTACATAGCTGGAGCAGCTCATGATGGTTTTCTTGGAGATTAACACTAGCTATAGGTAGCTGACTAGAATATCAGAGGTCTTTGATATTAATGGTGACTGGCACTAATTTCATTGAAGAATAAAACACAACTTAGCTTTTACAGTTTTATTCAATGTTGAACAAGTGATTAATAGATACAAAGAATCTTTTAAAACCTTTCCAAAAAGAGTAATTACTAAGCAGTGAACTGATTTTTTTTTTTTTTTTTGTAAGACACTAAGGATGTGAATGGATCTGAGTAACACAATTAAGTAGCTTGATACATGAGTTCAAAATGTCACTTGAGTAACAATCATGTATTTTCCTAGTAGCACAAATATAAAACTGAGTTTATCTGAATATCAGTAGGATGAGAGCATTTAGTGCAAAATTTATATCTGCTGCTGAGCAATTTTGGACAAGTGAATCATTCCTGTGCTACCGTTATGCTTCTCTCTACTGTTTAATAGAACTCTGAAAAACATCTGTTTTACATCATGTAAGAAAATGGGGGCCTGATCCCATTGCAATGTTAAAAAAAAAAAAAAAAAAATTGCTTCAGCAACAATAGAAAGAATATTGAAAAGCTCTGTGTTTAACTTATCATGATTGTGAGTGGAAAATCAAATGTTTTGAGGTCCAACTTCTTTGTGTTTTTAGAATATATCAGTTTATCTAACTTCTTTCCATTAAATTAGTTAAATAACAGCCTCCTCATAAGGACTGAGTAGCACAGCCCAGTTGAGAAATGTGCCTTGCATACACTTAAAGTAGGGTTGATCTACCAAAAGTTTTAATCTTTAAAATGTAATCGAGTCTAAAACTTTGTATAAAATCATGCAAAATGTTGAAAAACTAGCAGATTTGAACTCTCCTAACAGAACAGCTACCACATTACTTTTTCTGGCCACTGTTAGACATAGAAATTAAGTGTTTAAAAAAGAAAAGGAAAGAAGACAAAGTAGCTTCTCCAGATACGCACAAGCTAAACTGAAATATTTTAAGTCTGCCACATGGCCACCTAACCTGTACCTGTATCTACGGTCTTAAAAATCTTCCTTTGGTGGATAAGGTGCAAATGACATAACTTTTACAGTGATGCAAACTGACAGGCAGAGCCTGAATCAATCCCACTATTGATTTCTATGGGTTTCATATCAGGACTTTTATTACTACGAGTGTCAGTGTAACTCAGTATCATGTTTCACAGAAGCTGATGGGAGAATGATCATTTTTTTTTATAAATTCCTCTTCTAATAATTCATGATTTCTTGTCTCTGGATTTGGAGCCTACAACCAGACATCTTTACAGTGCTCAGGGAGAATAGACATTCCCTACTTTTCTCAAGGTTAACCCAACATTAAGTAACATTTCGTACTGCTCTTTTATCTACTGTCCTTGTTCGTTGTGTATATTATTCCATTTTAAAAATAATAAAAATGAATAAATTCAAGTGTCGGACCCCCTGAAAGTGAGCACGTCAAGATCTTTGAACATTTACAGTAGTTTCTAAAATGTATGAATAGAATTGAATTTGCAAACTTATCTTTTTATTTAGGTTTTCCAGCACTTTCACTTTGCTTTGCTGCTTGTGTAGTGATGGTATCCCAAATGAATGATTTTTTTTTTATAAAGCCTTCAGTGATTACTGATGATCTGTATAAATTACACACAATCATTCATGATGGTATGAACAATCACAAATTCTCTATCTCTTTGTAATTCTCCAAATGTAAAGAAGAGAGAGTAGGTGAGATGGGATGAAAGAGGAAGAAGGAGATAAAAAAAATAATATGTTGAGAAATCATTAGCATCAACATCATAATGAAAGTATCATAAACATCTACGGACAAATTTGTGGGGTCAATGCTCCTATCCCCCGCTGTTAATGATTGGTGAGAGCCTGGCATCCGTTACTTGAAACTGGAAAGGTAGAAGTGAGCAGGGGAACCAACTATTGGCATATTAACTTTGGAAGTGTACTTTGAATATATATGAATTTAATTACTCAAGCTTCCAGAAAATGTTCATAGACTAACAGGGCCAGTTAGCTTTCTCCCTGTACTGCTATTAAAGCCTTCTTGCTTTTGTGTGGAGAACATTGAACTCAACCTTAGGCTTTTCAAGTATTTTAAATAGTAAAAAACATGAGCATATTTTGATTTTTTTTATTCCAAGAAGCACATATATGGGGAATGATTTTTCCACACATAACCTTCCAGCAATAAATTTATATATGAAATATATATTTATGTATGGCAATAGTATAGCTATTTCCTTTGAATAACCTCATTAAAACCGAGTGGTTACTTTTATGTTTTTCCGTAGTCCAAAACATACATTCTGATTGTTACAGTAAATAGGTCAAAATGTCTTCTTTTTTTAACTTTCTCTATCCCAACGCTCCTCGGTTAGAATATTTTCTCTGGTGAAGTTTCACATCTCTTTATCTCTTGTCTCTGAAGGTTTTTTCTTATTTTGGCTTGTCAGTGATCACGGTGTTTGATCAAAGTATTCTTTCATAACAAACATCCTATTTCATCACTAAGATATATCTAAATAAAAGGTATATCCAGTATGTAACAGGGCAATCTTTGCATGAGGAAAAGTGAGTGGTAGAGCATGTAAAAAACAAATTATGCAAGTAGAACACTGCATCTATGATAGGAAAGATATTGTGAAATAGTTTTCCAGTTCTAGGAATATTTTGGAGAAATGCAAAAGATTTTCAAAAAGAAGAGACAGACAAGGTGTTTGCTAAAAGGAAAACTAAAAATGTTTCACTGAAATAATTTTATTTTAATTTTAAAATTTGATATTAAAAAAGTTTTCAATTATTTAAGCATCATATTGATAAAAAATAAATAAATAAAAAATTCCTTTGATTTTATTTCTTCATCATGATTAAACCTTTCTCTGCTCAATCTTATCAAACTATATCCATGACCTAGTTTATACCACATTTTACGATGTACCTAGGCATTTTGAGGGTTTAGCCACACAAATGCAAACATTAGAAATAGGTAAATAGTTTAACTGAATTTTGGTATGGTATATGTGAGTCAGGCATGAAAGGAAGGCATTGCATAAGCATTTATGTTTCTTATGCTTCAAGGTTTGGTATTTTCACTATTGTTTCCATATTTATTTTTATCTTTCATTTTATCTCATTTTTTTTCATAAGGTGTGGGAATAACTTGGCAGTTCAATTTCTGGTAAAACTTCCATGACTAGTAAGTAGCTTGCATTACTTCTTCGTTTTATCACTTGGATTTAATCTTAACCTTTAGGTTTATTTGAATGTATTTATCTAGAACAAAAAAAAAAACCCACCAAAATGACAAGATGACTTATGCAGTGTGCTTTACTGGTGGTTCAAATTTCACTCAGAAAAAAAGAGTAATAATCTGCTGGGAAATGAAAAATAACTTTGATTATAAATTCAGTCTCAAATCAAAATAAAAATATGGTTGTCCTTTATTAAGCAGAGATTCAGGGAGTGGTCAAGTATTCTCAAAATCATTCTTGCTGAGGGACCAAGAAAACTATTTGTAATCTGGAAACAAAATCTAATTTTGATTTCATTATTTTGATTTCATTTCATTCTGTAAAATAATTGCTTTGGTTTCCATATTAGAATCTGAAACTAATGAAGCTATCTATAGCTTCTGAAGTCACACAACATTCATGATAAAGCTGCTCTTCAGACCTTCAAAAACATTGCACACTACAAGCTTGAAGTGCATTATTCTTATACATGCACATTGTTCATAGATGTTAATTTGATAACTTGCTAATATTTGTTAATTTTTTAATACTTCTAAATGTTTTTCTCTTTCCTAGTATTCTATAGTAAGTGGAAAATTCATTGAATATTAATAGAAATCCTAATAATAAAGATCCTACTTGTAACTGTTCCACATATTATATTTGATATGGTTTTATATATCAAACATATTTCACTGTTCCAGTTGGGAAATAATGCAATGTTTTCAAAGGTCTATTTGAATGCAATTGCAACTGGTTGAGTGACTGAACTCTGTCTTTATTTATTTATTTACAGCTAAGAATCAGCCTTACAAGCAGCTACCTCTTAGAAATGTTTATATCATAAATTATCTTAGGCATCATAAAGTCTCTTCTTGCAGTAATTTTCTCAAAGACATTTGTTATTCAGAAATTTTACCAGCACTTTCTATTAGCAATAATTTATGTTTACCAATGAAAACTGAAGGAAGTACTTGACACCTTGACATTTAACTTGGTGAGGCAAAGTGGTGGTTTCATAGACACTGTGTGGTGCCATAATTTATATGAGCCTTGCACATATTGAACAATGACACTTCGATCCATAAACAAAAGCCAGGAATATTATCAATTTGGAAGGACTTTGTCAATAACATGTATCTTAGTGAATTATTTCTATGTAACTAAAAACAAGTGCAACATTTATGATTCTGTCTCTAGATACACTTTTTCCTCATCATTCAGAACTTCTTTTTCATGCCTCTGATATTGCACATAAATGTCACCCTGAACTTTTTTGTTGCTGTTGTTTCTTAAATGCTAACATTTCTAATACAGTTGTCATGGAGCTGCTTAAATTTAAAATGATGAAAATTTTCTTTCCTTTTGCTCTTTTTTATTTTTTATTTTATTTTATATATTTTTGTAATATATTACCAAAAGTACTACTTAAGTACAAAGACATAGAACTAGAGGGACCACAGAGAGTTGTATTGCATCTGCACCAAGTAGAAGAGTGAGGAGTAATTCTGAGGCTGATGCCAAAAGGCACATGAAAGATTGTAACAGAAAGGATCTTGAGCCCTCAGGGTATATCTGTCTAATCCAAGAGCACTTGCTTCAAGTGCTCCAGCTTTTAAGAACACTAAATGGTAACCTTTGGTCAAAATCAGCCTGCAGGAGTTTTAGACCTTGAAGTCAGTTCTGTCTCTTAAGGGAGAAAGAAATTATTAACAAACTAGTGACAGAAATTAGCCTAAATCGCATCACAGTTAATTTAATCTGGGCATATAAACTCAAATGGGTATATACACCCATTTTTTCTGTGTCATAAATATTTTTCATTGTTCTTAAGGTCCCTATAGGACCTAATGCTTCCAAGTGTGCCTTTATTTCCTAAAAGTGTAAGAACAGTTTACTAAATGGCTTATTCTCAGCACAGCATAAAAAGCCATCTCTGAGAATTCTGAATTGTGCTAATTACCTATTTATATATATTTTATATTGGATAGGCAATAAGATGTTAGTTTTTCTTTTAGAAGACTGTTAGAAAAAAAAAATGCAAGAAGATTATATCTTCTTATAAGATATATAACATATAAGAAGAAAACTGCCAGCAAACAGTTTGCCTTTTAGGGGAGGCAGATGAGTACTTCAGCTTCTGATGAATGCTTCAGCTTCGATCTGAGGACCATGTCACCATGTCATGTGGTAAGAATGGAGGTTCATCAAATGAAAGTCTTTTGGAGGCCATTTGCCTTTGATTATCTTTGGTATGTAAATTCCTAGTCAGCCCTCAGGTAGGTGCCAAGTTTAATTTAAGCAAAAGGTCTACTAGTCAGTCTTGACAGATCAGAGAGTAACAGGGAGTAGATTATATGTGGGTAATGTTACATTTCAAAATGTATCCTTTCTTCTTTAAACTTATAATAAAACCCCCTTAAGGTTTTTGAGGAAGTGTCAAAAGGAAAAAACGGCAGTAAATATCCATGGATACAGAAGACTTACATTGGTATATAACATTATCAGTGGCAGAATACCTCAGGTAATTTGGGACAGAAACAGTATGGATGGAATCTAAAAGAGCTAGTGAAGGAAGAGATGACATAACTTACCTAGTTGAATGTATGACACACGGGACTGAAAGGAAGATTAATAATGAAACAGATATGTTCAGGTAAACTGCAACTCATAACATTGCCCAAAGCAGAAAGGCTAGCAGGAAGGAAAACTTCTAACTTTTGAGAATAGAGAAGAAAGTGAAGCCAGATATAGTATAATGAGAGTAAGTTCTAGTAGTAGGGAGAGAAATGATTAGTACATCCCAAGGCTGAGGCTGAAAGGGAAAGACAGAAGTCGATTTTTTTCCCCCCAATAATTTTAAAACTCTGGAAGTGTGTGCCATAAGCCTTTGGAAAATACATACTATTAGCGTGGTGAGAAATTTCTAGTATTTATTATTATATATTATTATTCATTATTTATGATCAATATTAATAGAACCTGTTTTTCACCAATAGCTCTAGTTTTTCATATTCATTATGATTGACTCTAGAACATATTGTTCTGTGTGGCACAACAAATTGATATCGCGGTTAAAGCACTTTGTTGATGTTCCCTGGACTATTTTTATGAATTTCATTGCAATAATCATTGCATAATTTAAATTCTTTCAGAAAAATGTCTAAAGTTTTTTTGTGGTATCTGGTTTTCAGGTGTGCTAAAAAACTTATTTTCAAGTATAGCTAAGTTTTCCATCTTTTTGGTACTTTTGATCTAGGTGAAACTATTTAACCTTTAGAAATCAAGCACAGAACTTAAATGTAGTTGATATTCCAAATAGGTATGTCAGTATATCATTATATTTAATCTTAAATCACATTATTCTACTTTAGAAAACGTGGCTGTAAACTTCTGAGGCCTTAAGATTATTCATATCATCAAAATCAGTCATCTTGTATGTTGAATATATTCAAAGATATAAATCTGTTAAGGTGGTACTTTTTAGGGACAAAAAACTTAATCCATGGGCTTTGTTGTAGACTGTCCCTTAAAGGGAAATTTATTGTCGGAGAAGCTTTGTAAGATTTTTAATCCAAGGACTTAGAGATTTCACTCTATAGTTATCTATAAGAGGTAGTGTTTTCATTGTTTAGGAAAAGGATAGATGCTGTAGTAACTCTCCTGATTTTCCTTTGCAATTTCTCCAAAGAATTCCATTAATTAAAAATTGATATGACCATTTCTTTTTTCTGATATACTTAGAAGAAAAAGGTTTCTGAAACTGTGGAGAACTTTAAGGACGTGCTTAGAACTCTTCAAAATAATTATGCCTATTAAGAGATTCCTCATTTTTATATTTTTCTGCTTATTGAGGTTGGAATATGAGTGAAGCCTGTGTGAACTGAAAGAGAGTGTTACAGAAAAAACAAGATTAAGTAAGTTGGTTTATTAAATGCTAGTATCTTCCTTTTTCATCATTGCACCAGAATATAAAGCATATTTGCAACCAAAATCCTTCTCACTTTGTTTTTTGTTTGTTCATTTGTTTTACAATTGTTGCTATTTTCTTTGTTGTGTGTTGTTACAGACAATCTACCTTAGACATTTCTGTTTTTGACAGAAATGCTATCATATTGCCTCAGATGAAATTATGACACAATACGGAAGTAATGAGATTGAATACAGGTTGCAACCTTTATTTACAGACATGAGTATGCATTGTTCAGTAACTCTGAATATATTGGTTTCATGTTTCAGCATGTAACTCCTCCACACACAAGCCTTCAAAGACCTCCATTATTCTTTGTTATAAAAGCAATGAAAAAAAGTAAAAGTAAAGAAAATAAGATAGAGTCCAATTGGATTCCAGGCATTCCTGCCTTCATTTTTCAGCGTACTTTTTTTTACTGGCGTGTCTAGGATAGTTTCCTACGCAGATAGCCTTAGCTTGGAGTACAGCAATCAGCAGATGGATACCCCTATCATCTTGCTCCCTGAGGAGACCAGGAATGTTCCAGGAATGATTTGGTGTTTTACAGTTCCACGTGTTAGGGAACCATTAAAGAACAGATGCAGTGGCTGCCATAGTCTGTACATAAACACCCAATTACCCTGCATATCATGAAAGAAACTTGCTAGGATCACTCTCTACCAAGTGTAATTTGAACAAGGGCATTAGTCTTATTTCATGATTTTTTTAATATTTTGAAGAGGTTAAGATAAACGACTTTCACTTTCATTTTTCTATTAATTAAAATATCTGATAAGTGTCAGCCAAAGTAAAAAACAAACCAACAAAACCTTATGCAGCACTGCATCCATGTATAAATATATAGTCTGTCTTTTTAATGGAACAAGAGAAAAAAATGACTTCAGCTTTCTTAACTGTATATCTACTAACTATCTAAAATAGTTGCTGACCTAAGCAAATATATCTTCCCAATGCCATAGTATTTACATAATTATATTGAATTTTTCTGTATCAGAAAATATATTCTTGGCAATATGCATTTTGAATTGTGTCAATTTATAGACCTCCCTATAGAGAGGGAGAGGATCCAGCTGTTTCTGTCATGCTTTTCTTCTATCTGTTACATTGCTACGTAAAACAATTCTTCCTGATGACATTAAAGTCAGGTGTTACCCTTACCAGGAGGACCAAAATATCTTGAATTTTTGCACATGATATTTGAGAAAAGTTTCTAGGATAAAATAACTAGAAGAATAAGTTGACATTGACATTAAAGGTGAATTGCAAGGCAGAAAGGACTATTAGGTTTTGGTCTATTTTTTGGTAAATCAAACTATATAAATATATTTTTATGTATTTTATAGGTATATGCATGTAATACACACACACACAGTTTCTATAATTTAATGTCTTTTGTCAACTCTATGATCAGTTAGTGTCAAAATATTTTCTATAACATTATAAAATAGAAAGTATTCCTGTAAGATTTAATCTATTTATTGGAGGTTGAATTTAACACATTTTGACCTGATGTTCACAATTTTTACGACTGAACTGACTAAAACCATGAGTCTTATTGATTGGATCTATTTACACACTGCTGTTGTCTTTTTGCTCTTAGCATGATGTTCTTGATGGGAAAAGGTCAGGCTAAATTACTAACATCTTCAGCTTTGTGGTACAGTTCATTCACTTAGAATCTATATAAGCTATACCGGTTCTTCTGCTGGTAATCCACTAGGATCTTTAAGAACAAGGGATAGTTTTGCTCTTGAGTTACCTACATGAATAATTTAACAAGTTCTTAGTATGGTGTATTTTTTACCTATTGACTAGTATGGGAACTTTTATGTTAGTGGGTAAAAGGACTTAATTTCAAGACAAACAAACAAAATACCACTGAAGTTTCAAAGTTTATAGAACTGATTTTGAACTGGTAGAAATAGGGTTATCTTCCCATATACTCAAAATTATTGGCACAGGGTTTGATAGAAGTGTTTTACTAGCTAGACTTTGCTATGAAAATATTTGCTATAGAAAGTTGTTTTTTTCATTAGCTGCTTTATTAGAGATGCTCCACCTCTTTTCAGGATATTGTAATTGGAGGGAAAAAATCAATACTCTATCAGCTCCATGCAGCTGGTACAGATCTTGATGACTTACCGCTTATAGCAAAATTGTAGTGCCTTTAGTTGAGGTAGAACAAATCTGAAATTCTTCAAGGGAGGGCGAGCCTATGGCACAGCTTTTATAAATCTCATATACCAAAGAACACCTGGAACAAGTGTAAGTTTGAGAAAAGTCCAGTGTATGAGAGACATTCATGCCATGATTTGGAAATGTTCTGTCTAGTGAAAAGGAAGAAATTGAATCTAGTTTGCTTCAGCTCTTACTGTCTGTGGAAGACCTAAAAATGAGACCTACTGCAAATTGGAATTCTCTTTTGAGAAATGATTTTGAACTGTGAAAGGCGGTCTCTCTTAGCAATTCACTGAAACGACGGAGTTGATCTTCAAGGCCTAATGGAGACTTTTGAAGCAATCTTTTCTTTTGGAGCATATTTCACCATAAATATCAAATGAGCCAGAGGAAAAAATGTTAGTATAGATATAAACATAACTCAATGTCTCCTTTTTGATATTTTGAAGCAAATATTTATGTTCACCTGATAAACCATTCTCCATTCTTTTCTCTCTTCTTTTTGAGAAGACATGTTTCCACAGAAGCTTCGATTTGAAGCATCATAACTTTTGCAAAAACAAAATCACAAAACCTAATGATTTTGACAAGATGGATGGTTTTCTTACAAAAAATAAAATACAACAAAAATATCCATGGGTAACCAATTACATGAGAATAGGAGTGTAACCAGTGTTCTTGTGTTTACATGATTATGTACTATAGTTAGCACTTCTATTATGGAATTTTTGGGGACATCTCTATTTCATGTAGTGCGGAATTTTAAAGTATTTGGTCACAAATTTTAGTTTCTACCCACTGTTCAAGCAAGCTGCAAACATAGCTTTGTTAAGACAGTTCCCACACCAGGATAATTCTGCCTTTGGTCAGGTCTTATACAACTGGTAGGATACCCAGAGAGCGGAGCACTGGCTTTGTCCATGCATGGGACAAGGTCTCTGTGGCTATGGACAGGGGGACCGTTCTTGGCAACCTATGCACTTCTCTGCTGCACTCCTGCACTAGCTCTGTGCATTAGGAGCCTCACTGTGCAAAGTACAGCACAACCATGTCAAACACCCAGGACAGAGCAGATAAGGCAGATCATGGGAGAAAGTATCGCTGTTTAAAAACATACACACTTTAAACCTATGCAGCTGAGATTTAGAGAGAGAGAAGGTCTCATGGAAGTGAGGATGGGACCCCATCTAGATCCTTCTAGAAGACATCAGGATGGGACTGGTGTAGGGTGGCCTCACATCCATGAAGGACTCCCCATACAAGCACAAACTTGGGAGCTCAGCAGTTCACAGCATCAGTACAGAGCCCCTGGTTCCCTTCTTTTCATTTTGTAGCCTGTGTTTGAGTAGAAGAGGCCAGTGAGCCAAGGGGGCCTCCATGTGCCATTAGATATACTGGAGAGATCTGCTCACTTTGCTCTTTATCTGTCTTTGAATAGCTGGAATGCCAGATGGATAAAATTGTATTCTGACTTGAATATTGATCTGTGTTCAATCTTACTATCTTCTATTTTTAAAGCTGTTGGAGATTTTATGCACCTAAAATATAAAATGAATGTAAACTCTACAGCTTTTGGAGGGATTTTCAGGGCAAAGAAAGTACTTCTTTATAGGTAAATATTATTGACCTTGAGAAAGGTTTCAAGGGAAGGAAAGGAAAGGAAAGGAAAGGAAAGGAAAGGAAAGGAAAGGAAAGGAAAGGAAAGGAAAGGAAAGGAAA
>JAWLRI010000157.1:3886556-3910033 GCA_034781795.1 Crypturellus tataupa
TTTTTTTTTTTTCCTGTAAAATGACTCAAAGCAATCTTCTTTTTATGTAATTGTATTGAATTAGTGGAGACATCACTAATATAGCACCTCCACCCTGACTGCTCTCTGAAACAGACTAAGGTTGTGGTATAATAATAATAATAATACAAAAATGGAGTAGAATTGCTGATTAATGGACCAGTAATCTGCATCCAGTGATCTGTATGTGCTGAAACTGAGTATCAGGTTATTACTCATATTTCTGCTACCATTGTCGTGTTTCTCCCTTCACTCCCTACTGGAAAGTCCTTTTTTATATGACTTTTAAGTTCAACAAGAAAGGAATTTTATGTAGCTTTATTCTTATTTTTATGAAGGGTTTGTTTCATGTAAGTTTCACTTTTATAGACAGCTAGCATCTATGCAGGAGCCAATGATTTCTTTTTTTTTCAGCTTTTTTTTTTTTTAACCAAGGGGACACAGGTAATTATCTATTCTTAATTGTCTATCAAAGTGGGAATTGATCACCAGGTACCTCTAGAGAGAAACACAACAACTGTTCAACAGCACTTAGCAGAGTTCTGCGGTATTCAGTATATATATTATGCCAGATAGCTATAGCACAGGAAAGCAGAGGAGAATTGCATTCCCACGTTTAGTTGGGACAACATGACTGATGCCACCTTGTTTTGTGAAAAGCTCCAAGGATTTTTTCCTTGCCCTGAATAAGCAGAAAGTCAGTTTTATACACTGCTCACAAGACAGCCTCTTTGCCCAAAGAATGCCCTGCAAAACGTTGTTTTCTCTCAGAGGAATGTCAGCAGCAATGCCCTCTCTTTTTCTTTTTTTCTTTCTTTTTTCTTTTTTTTTTTTTCCTTGCTGGAAGCTTTATATCTGAAGTCCTAACATAATGCAAGTCTTCTTAGCTTACTTAGCATGTGGAATCCAGTGGGTTACTGACTTGAGGTGACAAAAAGATATGCCCCAATTTATTACGCGGCACACAGATTTGGACACTTCAGGCTATAGCTCTTTACAAAAGCTTGAAGGGAATCATTTTTGCAAATCTAGGTGTGAAAGCACCAAAGGGAGAGAATGTTTAATGATATCCTTGTTCTCAGCTGGCAAATCAGATAAAACCATGAGGTTATGAAGCAAGATTGACTGTGTTAACAAGATGGCTACAGCCATTGCTTCCACCCCGGAGGCCTTGTGATGTGAAGCAGTAATTTGAAGACAGAGCAGTTCCCTGGGGCACAAGGCCAGGCACAGGCACCATCAGTATCTTCAACATCAGCAACAATGTTAGCATCAAAGTCATCCTGACAATTTACTGAGTGCTGCTGTTACGGAAAACTAGTAGTACACAGAGAACTTGTTTGCTTTCTTGTTTGCTTGTTTTATCCTCAGCAATTGCAAATAATCTTCTGCATCTCAGAAAGTATTTAATAATAAATTCCAGCACCTTAAATGTCTTTAGAAAGTCAACATCTGACATACATGTAGTTATGACCTCCTCTGTACTAAGCATAGCACATTTTGTTTTACTTCTGTGCCAAAGTTTTCTAAGTCTCTTTTCAGGTGCACTGTTCATATAAGTAGTTATCATGGGCCATTCTCAATACTCATGAATGAAAAAAGATATTACATTATAAAATATATTTGTAAATTAGTGATCTTTACCTTCTTTCCGTTGTTAAAAGGGCATTACTTCTTTGCGCTAGCTGCTCATTTGGCAATGTGTTGAATTAAGCCTCCAAGTTACCATCATAGGTCTCTCTCACCAATGTGTCCCAACCAGGCTCCTGGAAGACCTGTGCAGGATTACGAGAAAGTTCATTCCCTGTGTCTGTGCAGACCTATGTTTAACTACTGACACTACTAGCAAGGATACCCAGAAACAACTGTTGAGAAAGTACATTTTTTTTAATGTGATTTTCTGTCTACAAACCGCAGGAATTAATGGTATCGATTTTTTCTACATAGGTCATGGTTCAACACCCTTATTAAAATAACTTTGGTTTTTACTAGACAAAACAGCATCAATGGCAATGACCTTGGGATGGAAGACTATAGCGTTATTCAATCTATCAAACACTCACAAGCAGATTTCAGCACATACAGTCATATCTGATCAACCATCCCAAAGTAATATTAATACTCCTCCAGTTCTGCCATTCTGTGAAAAATTTTGTCCTGACACTGGTGAGTGAGGAGCTCTTATGGTCTAAAGATATTTTGAATTTGATATTTACTTCACTATCTTCTGACATATTTCTGTTTTTAGGGGACATCTGGCCAGAGCAGGTAAGATGCACTTTTTTTCTACTTTTTTTCCCCATAATCTATGTTTCTTTGGATGGTGCACTGACAATTAAGGCCAGAAACTAACTTGCTGAAATTGTCTGGAAAGATTTTGTAAGGCTAGAGACATGTGGAAAGATGTTCTTCACCCTTCTATATAAAAGAGGACTGAACTTTATAAATGTGATACTGCAAGTAAATCATATTAGCATGCTTTCTCATAACCTCAGGCCAAGTTTCTTGCTGTTCTTTTTTTCCTCTTAAATTTGCAAGATTGTATTTATATCGACTGACTCTGTGACGGGAATATTTTATTTTCCCAAGTTTTAATGAAGCACAGCTTTTCCCCTCCACTCCACATCAATATTACACAGGAATTTGTTCATTTGCTTTATTCTCTATAGTCCCTGATCAGCAAAATGCCTATCTGTCATTTCTCATCCTGTTGTATGTGGCCATACATCCTAATTGTGATGATAAACCTTGAAGGGATGGTAATTTTTTTGTCTCTTTCTCCTTCAGAGCACTTTTTCTTTTATTGTGTGATCACTTGCATATATGATCACATTGTAACTTGAAACTTTTTCTGAATAAATATTTGAGGTTAACAAGGTAACTGAAAAGATTTCTTATGTGAAAATAAAATAAAAATGATTTAACAAGTAACCCTTTGACTTTGTTAAAAAGAAATACTGTTATTGAACTCTACCTTATTGGGATAGGCTTGATTAAGATGGAACTTTTCAAGGGAATTCAGTCTCTTGCTAATTAGGTTAAATATAAACATATGATCACTGGGACAAAGGATGGGAGGTTATGCGGCGTCCAAGAATGAGCACAGTGAAACATAAGGGTCAAACCTCAGAAAGGTACTTTTAGCTCTGTGGTAGCATAAAAAGAGTTATGAAACGTCACTTCATGTCCTCTTTTTTACTGCTTTTCTCTTCAGACAAAAAACAGGGTGCCCTTAGCTGAACTCCTCTATGGATGCTTCAGTCATGTCAGAGGCACTAATCTCTATTGAAGAGTATTCTCAGCTAGCAGAATTCTGGTGTGATTGCAGGAATGAGGCCAATGAGCACCATGTGTAGTCAGTTTTTCCTTTCTTGCTTACATCTCTAAAATTCCACAAATCTCTCTGACTTGTGGTGCGAATACAGCAATAGTTTTAGCATTTACTCATTTTCAGCAGATGTTTACAGAAAAAGTTATGGCTTAAGTTTTGCAGCTTCTACTGCTTATATGTGCTTGCCAACATAAGTGTTTGAGCACAGAGAAAGAAAAGAGAATAATTGTCAAGAACAATAAAAATATTTTCCTTCTCAGAAGAAAGGATTCAACTCTACATGCCAGCATGATATTTTGTTACAGTGTCTGATGTGCTTCCTGCCATACTTTTCCTTAACAACCCACCTTAGTATTTGTCAGTATTATTTGTGACTTGTTTCCTTTGTGACCTTTCAAAAAGCTACATGCAAAAAGATCCCTACTTCCCAAACAAAGTCACACTGAATTTAGTACAGTTTGAGGCAAACAGAGAAACACATTTTCATTCACTACATTGCTGGATCACAGCCACAGATTAAAAATCTCCCCAAGAGGGGAATTTTATGAAAGTACAGTTCCCGGAGAAAATAAAAAAAAAAAAACACAGACACACACACACACACACACACACATCTAGACTTGAATATAGGTATATACATAAAAATGAGCAAAAACTGCTTGTTTTTGCCTATTGCAATGTTATATATACAACTAGTATTACAATATTGTGTTTTAAGAATTTTTTTCTGTTTGTCCTAAATTCCTTCTTACTGAACTACATGCTACCCTTCTGATACTCATTTATAGCATAAGTCCTTTGTTTTGTAAATATAGACTACCTCTCTAAACACATGTAATATTTGTTACAGCTCTCATTTGTACTGTCATTTTCACAGTTTGGCAAGAGTTAAGCCTCACATAACATTTCAGAAAACAATCCAGAAGGAAAACGTGAGTAATTTAAGGAGGGAAGATCATGTAAAATTCTCTCTGAACAATGAGATACTTAAAAGAGTCAATAAAGATTTCTTTTTTCAGGGACATTGAAGTAGTCTATTTATGCGGAGATATGAAGCAAAATCCTAAAAGCACAGGTCATTTTCATCACGATCCTGCAAGGTGGAAGTTGGACAAAAAGTAGGATTGCAACCCCAGAATTAAGAAAGCTAACTTTGACCTCTTGAGAATCCCTTGGGTGAGGATACTAGAAGAAAAGGGGGTCCAGGAGAGTTGGCTGATATTCAAGCACCACTTTCTTCAAGCTCAGGATTGGTGCATTCCTATATGAAAGAAGTCAAACAAGGGTAGGCAGGAGACCTGTGTGGATGGGTAAGGAGCTGTTGGGTAAGCTTATTGAGAAAAAGAGCACATACATAATGTGGAAAAAAAGGCCAGACATGTGAACAATATAGGAACATTGTCAGAGAACTCAGGGATGCAATGAGGAAGGCCAAGGCCTGTTTGGAATTAGAGTTAGTGAAAGATGTCAGGTATAACAGGAAGAGTTTCTACAAATTTATCAGCAGCAAAAGGAAGACTAGGGAAAATGTTAGTCCAGTGCTGAATGTGGAGGGTGCCTTATTGATTGAGAATGCAGAGAAGGCAGAGTTGCTAAATGCCTTCTTTGCTTCTGTCTTTACTGCTAAGGCCAGTTCAGATGAACTACAGAACCTGGAGACAAGAGAGAGACCTGGGAGAGAGGAGGAGTTTCTGCTGGTCAAGAAGGTTAGGGATTATTTAGGCAAAGTGGACACCCCTAAATCTATGGGCCCAGATGGGTGCACCCAGGAGTGCTGAGTGAACCGGCAGAGCGTCTTGCTCAGCCGCTTTCCATCATCTTCAAGAGGTCATGGAGAGCAGGGGAAGTGCCTGAGGACTGGAAGAAACCAGCATCACTCCAGTCTGCAAAGAGGACTAGAACAGGGAAACTACAATCCAGTCAACTTCACCTCCATCCTTGGAGAGGTGGTGGAGCAGCTCCTTCTAGAGACCATCTCTAGGCATGTCAAGGAAAAGGTGATCAGTACTCAGCATGGTTTCACCATGGTGTTTGACAAACCTAACAGCCTTCTATGATGATATGACAGGCTGTCTGGATGATGGGAGAGCCATGGATGTTGTCTACCATGACTTCAGCAAGGTTTTCAACACAGTCTCCCATAATATTCTCATAGGAAGGCTTATGAACGAAGTGGATGAGTGGACAATAAGGTGGATTGAGGGCTGGCTGGATGGCAGAGTCCAGAGGGTGGCAGTACATGGGGCTGAGTCTGGTTGGAGGCCTGTGGCCAGTGGTGTCCCATAGAGGTCAGTACTGGGCACAATGCTGTTCAACTTGTTCATCAATGACTGATGGATGAGGGGACAGAGTACATCCTGAACAAGTTTGCGGATGACACCAAACTGGGAGCAGTGGCCAACACTCCCAAGGGCTGTGCTGCCATTCAGAGAGACCTGGACAGATTGGAGAGTTGAGCAGAGAGGAACCTCATGAGGTTCAACAAGGACAAGTGCAGGGTCCTGCACCTGGAAAGGAATAACTCCAGGCCCCAATACAGACTGGGGGTTGACCTGCTGGAAATCAGCTCCATGGAGAGGAATTTGGGAGTCCTGGTTGCCGACAGGTTAACCATGAGGCAGTAGTGTGCCCTCATGTCCAAGAAGGCCAATGATATTCTGGCCTGCATCAGGAGGAGCATTATCAGCAGGTCAAGGGAGGGGAGGATCCCCCCTCCTCATCTCTGGTGAGGCCAAACCTGGAGTACTGGATGCAGTTCTGGGCTCCCCAGTACAAGAGGGTCATTGAACTTCTAGAGAGGGTCCAGTATAGAGCTACAAAGATGATTAAGGGCCCGGAGCATTTGTCATATGAGGAAAAGCTAAGTGAGCTGGTCCTGTTTAACCTGGAGAAGACTGAAAAGAGATTTGATTAATGTGCTCAAGTACCTGAGGGGTCACTGTAGGGAGGATGGGGCCAGGCTCTTCTCCGTGGTGGCCAGTGACAGGATGAGGGGTAATGGATGTAAATTGAAACATAGGAAGCTTAATCTCCATGTGAGGAAGAACTTCGTTCCTGTGGGCATAACAGAGCCCTGGAACAGGCTGCCCGGAGAGGCTGTGGAGTCCCCTTCTCTGGAGATCTTCTAAACCCACCTGGATGCCACCCTGTGCCGTGTGTTCTGGGTGTCCCTGTTGGAGCAGGGGGGTTGGAGAAGATGATCTCTAGAGGTCCCTGCCAGCTTCAACTGTTCTGTGATTCTGTGATCTTAAATGAAACAGACAGAGCAAACACTATACTGTCACTTGTGTACATTGGAGCTTTCTTAGGTCTCCTGCCACTAAATCAAAAGGTATTCTGCCATAGCATCCCGAATCCTTTCCCATCACAATAATGTGGGAGGCTACTTCTCTGTGCAGACATTGTTCACCTTATAGAAGCTCTGTATTATTCCTCTCCTTCCCCACTTTTCAAAGCCTACCAAATGGCATTTTAGTTTACAAGAGAGAAATGCAAAACTCTACCTGAGTAAGCACACACTATTCAGTATGAATATAGAAATAATCATGAAAAAAATCAATAGGAAATCTGATGGATCTCAATGAAAATCATACAACATTAGGAAAAATAGGATGTAAAAAACCACTGTGTTCCACACCTATACCCTCATCATCTGCTATCAGGGAGAGGATACCCAGGGAAGGATGCCATAGTTTGTCACTGTAAAAGAGTTTCGCTTTCCCTCTTTCCTTCTTCTCTCTCCTTTTGTTTTTCATTTGTTTGTTTTTACCAAAAGCATTTTTCGTGCTTAGGATTGATGTGTGCCATCAGCAGTGATACACATGAGTAAATGCATGTAACCCCGTCTCAACATGTTTTGTGCAATAAATATTCCCCTGTTTTTGTCCACTGTTATGGAAACGAGACTTGGGTAGAGATACTGAACCTTCTTTCATGAAGGCCCCCAGGCAGCAACCAGTCTGCAAGGAAGTGCTGCATGGGGACAGAAATGGCCCAGATGGAAGAGCAGGAAAAAAAAAAATATTTATACTTGTCTTCTATATTCAAGCAAACACAAGTTACAGCAAGTTGACAACTTTTTTTTTTTTTTTTTTTTTTTTTAACTATAAAGAAAGTGCCCCTCTCATGGTTAGGTTCTCCCATCTCTCCCATTCAGCTAAACAAGTTCCAGATGTTGCTGCTGCCTCTGGTCTTAACAACAGGTCTTTAGTATTAGATAAAGAGATCTATCTCCTTCATATAATCAAAGATACACTCCACAGTTACAGGATAGCTGATAATAATGCAATAAATGATTTAAGACCTGAGGATAGATGATGCTTTATAAACCACAGGAGAGGCATGAATGAAAATTATGAATCTTGTATGATGTGTGGAAAAATCAGCATAGAGCACAGGATACATGGGACTTCAGGCAGATGGAGCACCCAGGTCTCAAGCCATCTCTGCTGCTAGTGTGGCTGCACACAGTAACTGAGGCCAACTATCCCTCATAACCTGGGATAAAAAAAAAAGTGCCCTCATCTAGTGGCTCCTTTTTGAATATGAATTGCAGTGATGGCTAATGGCAGAGCAAAGACTAAGACCTCAGGGCTCGTTCCTCCAAAAAAACTCTACTATGCTGCACTTGTCATTTCCCTGGGTCAGAGGATGGCTTGGTCACACGCTGCTGTGTTATAAGTTAGGTGATTAGATAACTTGGTGATACTCATTCAAAATGGATCAGATATGATTAACTGAATTCAAACATCCAGCAGTTTATGACTCCACTATTACTAATCATCAATCATGGCCCCAAAAAAGTTCTGTACCCTTACATAGGAGATTGAATCAAACTATTATTTCTAATATAATGAAATTATAACCCCTTCTAAATGTATTGTCCATTATTGTTGAACTATGCTAAATGCTGTGTTAATAAGTCTTAAGTCAGACTGTCTGTAATTTGTTTATCTATGTTCAATATATCTAGAGTCTGAGGAGAAATGAAATAAATCTAGAAGATAATAATAACTCAGTATAATATGTTCTTTACTAGGTAAATTGCTTAGTAGGACCACAGTGAGGTAGTCAGGTACTGTAGAAAGTCTTTGCATGCATATGTTAAAGGAATAAGGAAAGAAGATGACAAGTCTCTATTACCAATAAAATAACTGAATGCATAGAATTATAGACCAGACTGACAAAGACATGTAAAAGTAGCATTTATATGCAAAGTGATGTCTACATACAAATGTATGGGGCACATATGTGGAAAAAAAATGACAGTTTCTAGAAAAAGAGACTATCTTAAAAGTTCTTTTTCCTTTTAACAAAAGAGAAAGAACAAAGTGAAATACTTATTAAATGTAACAGTTATTTTAACAGAAGTTGACAATTTCTTTAAAAATGTTCTACACTGACAAATTTAAATTAAAAAGAAAGACCTCTCTGTTAAAAATTTAGACTTTCATTCGCTAAATCATAAGAACTAATCATTTTATTCCTAGATGCAATTCTTTCTCTCATTTCACAAAACATTTTTCAAATCCATGTTGAATTTTAATATTCTCTATACTTAAAAGATTTCCTAGTCATGGAAGGTTTAAGGTTCTAGTGCCTCAGATCACAGAATCAGAGGATGGTTGAGGTTGGCAGGCACCTCTAGAGACCATCTAGTCCAACCCATCCTGCTCCAACAGGGACACCCAGAGGACAGGGCACAGGGCGGCATCCAGGCAGGTTTGGAAGATCTCCAGAGAAGAGACTCCACAAGGAGCCTCTCTGGGCAGCCTGTTGCAGGGCTCTGTCCCCCTTACAGGAAAGAAGTTCTTCATACGGAGGTGGAGCTTCCTGATGCTATCCCTTCTCTTGTCTTCATTTTTTTTGCATCTCTTGACTCTTTCGGTTTCATTAGAAAGTTTATTTTTCCTAGTTTCACGTATTCTTTCAATAGATCCAGCTTTTTAATTTTGATTAGAACTTAAATGTAATTTATTGTTTTCAGTCACTTATTAGCAAACCAATTATGAATTAAAATGAAATTCAGAGGAAGGGGAGAGCTGCACTATACTATTTCAGCTACTCTACACTCTTCCTTTTTGGGAAATAACTCAGGACCTTGGAAACATATAACTTTGGAAATAAACAGTGATCCTGTTCCAGGTTCCAGACAACTCAGGATTGCTGTCCATAATGACATAAATATATCTACAAAATCTTCAACAATGCAGGGGGATTGGAATAAATGACCTCTAGAGGTCCCTTCCAACCTTAACTATTCTATGATTCTAAACAAAGAGGTTATCACAAGGTAAAGAATAAATTTAGCCAAAAATATTCTATCTTTCCATAGTTTGAAATCCCCAAAATGACTTGTGAGAGATATCATTCAAGAAATTAACACAATGAGGTTGAATCTTCCTCTATGCTTGTTTTAGCTAAAAAACATAATGCTTAAAAATGAAAATAAGCAAGTAAAAATGGGATTATGTTATTGGCCACTTAAGGACAGAATTTCAGAGTCCTCTGTGGGCAGGTGTGGTTGGTGAACAAGGATCCTTGATCCTTGACTAGTGTTTTTCATTCTTCATCTGTTAAATGCGGATGCAATCTGAAACTCACTGTCACAAAGCACATTTAGCACATGTCAGGTAATGATGTAGCTAGGGACTAGATAAGAGCAGCTCCATCTCTCTGGCTGAATAAATAATCCATAAGAATTTGGATCATAGTAAATAATTTGCCTTTTCTTTTTCCTGCCGTGCAGACTCTAGCTGCATACTTCAGTTTGATTTTCAGGATTTAGTCCTTACACAGGCTAAAATACAGACTGCTATTTAGTGATACTGAAAGCTAATACATACCAGAGTTTCCATAGAAGTGCTGCTGTCATCAGGTTGTGGCAGGCAACTGAACTGATAAGTTTAGTCTGTCTCTGTTCTTGTGATTGCATGAAGGCATGAAACCTCAATCTTATCAAATTAATTATCCACTAGCAAATTACACCTGCTCCTAATACTTGGGATAAATTCAATGAAGTGTTGGCAGCCCATTGTGTTCTCCTTCATATTTCTCTCTTTTTTGTGCTGCCATTTGTGCCAGAGATAGAAGCTCCTGTTACAAAAGGTTTGTTAACAGAATAGCTGCAAACAGAGCATTAAGACAAATTGCAAAGATGCAAGTCCATCTTAAGCAACATGAATCGTGGCTGAATTTTTTCCTTTTTAACTCAAGAAATTCTGCTAAACTTCTTGTGCCATACAATGAAGAATTATTTAATTGTTTTTATCTCTCTAAAGTTGATGTCTATGGTAATTCTCATGAATTAATTTTCAAATTTTTGTTATTCAGATTTTGGAATGCTGAACCGTATTTCTATATTCCTCTGTAGTTAGTCTAATTGAGATTTTTACTTTCCTTCCATTCAGTTCTTAGGATGAGTTTGTGAATCTAAACTGCAATAATGATTCTAAGTTCCTTTTTGAAAGAGGTATTATGCTCATGAGTTTAGCAAAGACTATGGTACTAAACTATCAAAGTAGCAATGTCATAGTCTGAAAAACCTAAATTCACAACGCAGGCACAGGTAAAGAAAGAAATTTACAGAAAGATTCGATTTTGTCTACAGAAATTGTAGGATTTCTCAGGTCCCAGGTACAGATTCAATGATCACATCCGTTAAGTACCTATATTCAATTGAATTTAAGCTACAGTTTAATGTGAAACACTTCCTTAGCTTTTTAAGTGTATCAGGATAATGTTTTAAATCATTGTGAACTGCATTGTCTAAGAGTATTTGTTGGCCATAGTAATACAGTTTCTTGTTTAAAAGCATTAAAAAAAAAGTGAATTAGACATTCTTTATAATGGGGCCACACTCTTCTTGGTGGTGGCCAGCAACAGAACAAGGGGTACTCAAATGGGTAGTTGAAACATGGGAAGTTCCATCTTCATGTGAGGAAGAACTTCTTTCCTGTGGCGGTGACAGAGCCCTGGCACAGACTGCCCACAGAGGCTCCTTGTGGAGTCTCCTTCTCTGGAGATCTTCCAAACCCGCCTGGATGCCGCCCTGTGCCACGTGCTCTGGGTGTCCCTGCTGCAGCAGGGGATTGGAGCAGATGATCTCTAGAGGTCCCTTCCAACCTCAACCATTTTGCGATTCTGTGAGATTTTTATCAAGCAGTACAATACTGAGCAACAGAAAACAAGAGCAAGGAGGGCAATCCTCTCAACCTTATCTATACATGTTGGGTCAGGATCTTTATATTCCCAGTAGCAGATGAAAATAGCAGTGCAGTCTGCACTCATCAAAACCCTGTCACTTTGGCTCCCTATTTGGGAACACCAATTCAAGGAGGAATACCTGAATCTGCACAGCCTCCTGTGGAGGCACAGCTGGCAGCAGGGATGATTCAGGCTGCTTTTCTGAACAGGCATGAGAGGAAAGGGTCTGTCACTGACAGTGATAGAAAAGTGAAGTTGAAGCGCAACCATTCTTGCCTTCTGCCGATCTCAGGCATCACTCAACTTCCCACCATCGTTTACCCTAGCCATTTCCTTCTGTGAGGAGAACAAGTGAAATTTAATGAGGCAAACTTCACAGATTTGCCTGCACTTTCTCTCCATTTTCCACTGTTCAAATGGGAAAGTGTCTGACATCCTCAAGCCTCAACAGTCAGGAAAATGTGCTAGTAGCCTCTGTATCAAAAATAATGAAGAAAGCATAGCTGGAGAGGAAAACAGACGGCGGAAAATATCAGTGCCAGTAACAAAGGTTCAGAAATGGTGCCCTTCGTTCTTCTTTGAAGCCTAGTCATTATGAACCCTGTATCGCCTTAGTTTATGTAATGTTGCATATCTGTTTTGATTAAGTCCAGTAATAACAAAGAATAAAAATTCTCAAGTGTCCAAAATCAGAGAAGCACACAGCATTCTGTATTCTATCTGATTCCATTTGTTTGTACTTGATATGCCTTAGATTTGAAAGATCAATTAATGTGAAAAAAATGCCTGTAGGTTAAAAAGCTGCTTGTTTTTTTCTCCTTGCAGCACAGCACATTTCTGCTGAGAATAGTGATGTACTGCTCAAGGTCAAAACCAATTCTGTGTTGTTTAAGGGACTGATTGTTTCTGGATTCATAAAAGCTCCTGTCTTCTGGGAAAAAAAAAAAAAAAAAAAAACTTGTTTAATTGGTTACTAATGTCAGTCAGCTCTAACAGTTTAGAGCAGTTTTGTGATGTTATTGGGAGGCATGGATGTGAGCAACTTGTGCTTTCATGTAGTTACATTGAAGGTATGTTGGTTTCTGTCTCTCTTAGGGACCAGCTTGACTCTGTTGCAATATGTTATTTAAATGAGTGATTCAATTCAGGGTTCCTTGCTGATGGTTTTTGTCTTCCTTTCCTTTTTTCACTAATGTTCAGGGAGTGACAGATGTCCTGTGTGAAGCTTGCGACCAGTTAGGATGGAAGACACCAACGAAGATCCAAGTGGAGGCTATTCCAGTGGCTCTCCAAGGTGAGTGGTTTACCTTTCATCCTAAATGTGAAAGTGCTACAGGAGCTGTATGGGAATTAATTTTGCTGAGTGGAAAGTAAGTGACATAAATGAGACCATTCTCATTTCTTCATTGTCATGGAGATCTATATAGAAGTTGTGTCTGTAGATGCTTGTGTCATTGCTAGATGAAATCTGTAATATTACATTGCCTGCAATTTCAAATTTTTGAATGGATGTATGGATTACTGTGTGTTCACTCCTGCTATTGAGTTCTTTAAATAGAATTGTTACTAATTATCTGAGTTGCTAGTAAGCATTGTCCCTTTTCTTTATGAAATAATCAAAGACAGGTGGGATAGTAGCTTTATCTGGTAGAGCTCTACAGTGTGCACCTGAAATTGGAGATGTTTTAAGTAGTTACGTATTTGTGCTGTCTGCTTTGCTGTAAGCAGACTGTTCTTCAAAATAAGATTTCTGGAATGAGCAATAACTAAACTGTAATGGTTTTCTATAAGTACCTGAAAACACAAGGGGGAGGAAAATGAGCAAACACTTCTGCCTCTGGAATACGAACATGTGTGTGTTAATTGTATCAAGCAGAAATGTAATGCTACTAGTCTAAAATCGGAGTAAGCTTTCGGTGTCTGCTTTGTCCTGATGCCTAGCTGTTGTTAGGCTCCTTTCTCAATCTGTATAATCTTTAGTAATAATTGCATACCAGAGAACACATTCCCTGTAGGGAACACATTCTTCGTAGTTTTAGGAAATTGGTATCGATTTTGAGCCGGGGATTTGCTCTCCTAATGCTTTTCTGATTGCAAACTGGTTTAGGTCATTGTTTTCATCTCTGGCACAGAAAAGATGATAGCTTGTGGAACATGAATTTGACAAAATATGAATTTGGCAAAACAAGGACAAGTGCATGTTCTGCCCCTGGGGAGGAATAACCCCAGGCACTAGTACAGATTAGGGGTTGATCTGCTGGAAAGCAGCTCTGTGGAGAGGGATTTGGGAGTCCTGGTTGACAGCAAGTTAACCCTGAGTCAACAATGTGCCCTCATGACCAAGGAGGCCAATGGGATCCTGGCTGCATCAGGAGGAGCATTGCCAGCAGGTTGAGGGAGGGGATCTTGCCCCTCTGCTCAGCTCTGGTGAGCTGCACCTGGAGTACTGGGTGCAGTTCTGGGCTCCCCAGCACAAGAGGGACGTGGAGCTTCTAGAGAGGGTCCAGCATAAAATGACAAAGATGATTAAGGGACTGGAGCATCTATCTCATGAGGAAAGACTGAGTTGGGCCTGTTTAGTCTGGAAAGAGAAGGCTGAGAGGAGACTTGATTAACATGTTCAAGTACCTGAGGGGTGATTGTAGGGAGGATGGGGCCAAGCTGTTCTCTGTGGTGGCTGGTGACAGGACAAGGAGTAGTGGATGTAAGTTGAAACACAGGAAGCTTAATCTCCATGTGAGGAAGAACTTCTTGTGAGGGTGACAGAGTCCTGGAACAGGGTGTTCAGAGAGGCTATGGAGTCTCATTCTCTGGAGATCTTCAAAATCTGGATGTGACCCTGTGCCACATGCTCTAGATGTCCTTACTTGAGCAGGGGGGTTGGACAAGATGATCTCTAAGAGGCCTGTTCCAACCTTAACCATTCTGTGATTCTGTGTAATATTGTTATTTTGTAGTTGATATGACTTAACTCTTGAACACCAGGGTACTTTTCCTTGCAAGCTGGTAAACTGTCAATAATGGGTTTAGGAATACTTATCCCGATATGATCAGTACAGTATAAATTGACCAAAAGTCTCCCTTTATTTTTTTTTTTTCATATTTAAAAATTCTCTGTTCTAGTCTTTTCTCCTTGAATATCCTGTATTTCGTTTTCATTGAATAATCACTGAGATTAGTCTCACTATTAGCCTTAAAGAACTCCCATGTTTTCTTGTACAATTCTGTGAAGGCCTCTTTCTGTAGTACTAATTTGCAAATGATCTTTTCCTCCTTGTTTTCCTTGTAGGCAGAGATATCATTGGCCTGGCAGAAACAGGTTCTGGAAAAACAGGAGCTTTTGCTTTGCCAATTCTTCAAGCATTGCTGGAAACACCTCAGCGTTTGTTTGCTCTCGTCCTCACACCAACAAGGGAGTTGGCCTTCCAAATTTCAGAGCAGTTTGAAGCTCTCGGATCCTCCATTGGTGTCCATAGCGGTGAGTAACATTGTTATATTGGAGCAGCTTTCCCCAAGGGTAAGAATCAACAGCATTAGAGTGTAAAGGAAAGGGTGAAGAATGTATGTAAAAGCTGAAAGCAGAATGAGAAAAGCTTTTCGTGATAGAATGCAGACAAGGTATCAAGTTTGAGAAAGAAGCAATTATTGTGATGTGTGATCTTTTCTTATGGAAGGGTCTGCAGCTTTTCTGCACTATGTGCCCAAGTAGTTGAAGATGGAGGTAGGAAAGAAACTTCTCAAGCTTATAATAAATTCACAATAAGCATTTGGTCAGTTAAATTCCATAAAGCTCAACTTTATATTGTGATATAGTTAAAAATTCCTTCAAACTCCACACTGGTGCTGCAAATATTCTCTACAAGCATAAAAGCTGTGGGAGTATTTTTAGAATTCTTAAATTCTGTGTCTGAGTTGGGCTGTGAAGAGCAAGTTCTATCTGCAGCTCTCAAACCAGGAAAATAAAATAAAAGGTGTCTAGTGTATGGCCTAAGATATCTGGAAAGATTAAGGATGCTAAGACAAAGCATAAAGGAAATTCTCATTAAGAAGGGTAACTTTGCATTATAATTATGAGTGGCAAGGAACACACTGTAGTAGGTGGGTCAGCTTGTGCTAAACTGACAAACTAAGAGATTGATTATGTCCTTTGTCCTGCAGCGGTTATTGTGGGTGGAATTGACACGATGTCTCAATCTCTAGCCTTAGCCAAGAAACCACATATTATAATTGGTAAGTCAATTGGTGTGTATGGATATAGGGAATGTGCATGATCAAATTTTAACTGCCCAAAGACAAGAGTGGCAGAAGCTTTTGTGTAATTGGAGGAGGAGCAAGAGTTTCTGTGCTGAGATCTGATTGCTATCTAGTTAATGTTTCTATAATACACAGCAGTTCTGAAACACTTCTGCTACTCTGCCTGTGATATACTTTTATATTTCAGATATTTTAAAAAACTCAGTCTCGTTGGTCCCTTTCTTCTTAGTACACATCTGATAGTCAACTTTTTTTTTTTTCCCAAAAAAGCCTGACTCAGCTTTATTTCAAAACTTGGAGTATTTTATGATAAAGTGTTTGCCTCGAAACAATCATCTGTCCCTTGTCTTGGGCAAAGAATTCAATTTCTTTAACTGGAGATGCCTGTCTGCATGAATTTCTCTTGCTTTCATTCTTAATTTGCTGGCTCTGATTTTGTTGGTAGCAACTCCTGGCCGCCTTATTGATCATCTGGAGAACACAAAGGGCTTCAATTTACGAGCTCTGAAATATCTGGTGATGGATGAGGCTGACCGGATCCTCAATATGGATTTTGAAACGGAGGTAGGAACTTGCTAAGGAAAACTGTAAGAACGACGTGTGGGTCCCTTGCAATGAACACTGTGTCGAGCCATCCTCTGGAACTTCATAGCAAATTGGGTCTGTATTCTAATAAGTGCAGTAAAGTCTATAGTGAGAATAGAGTTTAGGAGAGTTACTGATCACTAACAGAGCAGTAGGGGACAGTTTGTCTCCGAAGTCTCTTGGCTTCTCCAGAGTGCCTGACAGCATGTTATACAATAGCTGTGTAGACAGCACATGATTTCCCACATATATGATGCCTGCTCTTGGCACTGTTGGACTTTTGCAGTCCAAGTGTTAGTCAAGGTATCAGCCTGCATACTCCGTTTGGACTACTGTTTATATCTAATCCCTAAATTGCGCACATACAGCACCCTTTATTTGAGTGGTTGTTACACTTGGAGCGAACTTGTGTCTCCACTGCTTTTCTGTTTAGCGCTTTTTCTTTCCCTACAGGTGGATAAGTTACTGAAAGTGATTCCACGAGACCGAAAGACATTCCTATTTTCTGCCACCATGACCAAGAAGGTGAGAGCAGAGCACCAGCCACCAGGTTTTAATTCTTTTCTGTTGGCTGTATTAGCAAGTAGGCTGCCTGGTACAAGTGGGAACACATCCCAAAATAGGTTTGTGACAAGATCTCTGGTTTCCTAGTAGTAACTTACCTTGCTATTCTCAGGTACAAAAACTCCAGCGTGCTGCTCTTAAGAATCCTGTTAAATGTGCAGTTTCTTCAAAATATCAAACAGTTGAAAAGCTACAGCAGTACTATATCTTCATCCCCTCTAGATTCAAGGTAACATAACTTCTATGTAATTTTGTTTTGTTTATGCCTTTTCTGAGCGTCTTGTCATTCCTACCTCTGCCAAGCTTTTTTTTTTTTTTTTTTTTTTTTTTTTTTTTTTTTTAAAATTGGTTTAATGTGATGTATATATGATCGTCCGTCTTCTGTGGTTTTTTTTTCCTAATGTTTGTCTGTGTTTTTCTGTTCACTTATATTTTTTTCTCTCTCCTCCTGATCTTTTTTTTTTTCTTTCTTTCTTTCTTTCTCCCATCCAGGACAGCTATCTGGTTTATATTCTGAATGAACTGGCTGGAAACTCCTTCATGATATTCTGCAGTACATGTAATAATACTCAGAGGACTGCTCTGCTGCTCCGCAACCTGGGGTTCACTGCCATCCCTCTCCATGGACAGATGAGCCAGGTATGAGCATAGGTCACAGTCTGGTTGAAACAGGGGATATATTGCTTGGAAAAGGGGCTTTACCATACTGAATCACAGCTGCCTTGAAGGAAAAAGGTGCACTGGATGGTCTCTCAATATTTAATGTAATGGGAATGCTGTCACTGATATCTGTGTTTAGTTCAGATACCTAAGAAAAAGTGAAGTTCTCGAGGATTTCTCTCTTGTTGTCTTCCCCCCACTCCGCCACATTCTTCTATAAATGTATTTCAACAAGAGCGTATGATCTGGAAGTTATTACTTTTTTTTATTATTTAATAAAGTTACTTTATTCTCTTTCAGAATAAACGCTTGGGCTCCTTAAACAAGTTCAAGGCAAAGGCTCGGTCTATATTGCTGGCAACTGATGTTGCAAGCAGAGGTCTGGACATTCCACATGTAGATGTGGTCATAAACTTTGATATTCCTACCCACTCCAAGGTGAGCTGGTCTTTGGTGACTGAAGACATCCTGTTAGCAGGAAGTGTAATCTCTCCAAGGGAGCAAAAATCTGTTCTTCTTTGTTCTGCTAACTGGAAGTCTAGTTCATACTCTTGTAGATAAAAGAGTTTTGTGCAGCTTCCATGATTGAATTGATATTTCAATTTGAGATGGGCTGATCTGATTTTAGAATTGATCTCTTACATTTGGGGACAGAGGAGGGTGGCAGACTCTATCATTCCATTTCTCCATGGAGTATGCATTCTGTTGTATCATACTGAAGGCCTTCTAGGTTTTGAAAGTAGTTGTACGTATTACTGGCTACAGCTAGTTATCTTTCTGCAATTCAGGTCCTGCCATATTTTTAATAAGTTTTAAATGCTTCTCCCCTTATGTTCAGTGAAGACTTGCTCAAAAAAGATCGTTTCACCTTTCTATCACAAAAATATAGCAAACTGAAAAAATGTGAGTTACTATGTTTTTTTTTTTTTTTTCTTGAAGAGTATTTTTGTGATGCCACTATTCCCCAGCCCAGTGCAGAAAGCACACTATTGACAAAGTTTGGCGTTTGCTGTTATGTGTACTGGTTGAAGGTACTACGTATTGTAAACAGAAGACATCTCATTCATCCACTATTCTTCCACTATTCCTATCAATACTGTATCTGCTGGCAAGATAGTATCTGGAAGATGGGCAAAGAGTGGTAGATAGGCTGAAAATGGAGATGTTAGTCCACTTTTATTTTAAATATTAGCTTCCCAAAGAACTGACAGCTCTGTTAGCGGAGTCATTTATCACTTCTGTCTTCCATTCTGTCACCATCAGGTGATATCTCTTTAGTTTTAGCTGTTGTCCTAATTTTTTCCCAATAATAAATGTCTACAAAACCAGCATCATTTAAGATCCTAATATTACACCCAGAGCTAGGATTAAATATTTGAAACTGCTTTTTCCCCAAGCTTTTTCCTTCCTGAAGAAACAATAATATGGCAGTCTGCCTAGGTCCTGTCTTTTGATGTGTATGTCTTACTGCTTTCAGGATTATATTCATCGTGTTGGAAGAACAGCTCGAGCTGGGAGATCTGGCAAGTCTATTACCTTTGTTACACAGTAAGTGTTAGAACATGGTGGATTTTTTTCCCCTGCTGTATCTCAGAGCAGATTATATTTGATGCTATCCTAGGCAAGAAGGAAATACTCTTATTTTTGAGACAAGAGATGTTTAAAAGGAAGAGTATTCAAAGACTGGGGAGGGGGATAAAAAGATCTACGATAACTCTTTTCATAATTATTTGGCAAAGACTTTAAATACACGTCATCATTAAATAAACTTTTTTTGATAAATCTACACTATGCATTGCATAATATACATAAACATTTTTATAATTCAAGTTATTAGTTCTGCTAATATAATCAGTTAGTTCTGATAGTTACATGCCTGCTTCTAGAAGTTAAGGCAGTGAAACTGGCACCAGTGATGGTACCTTTTGATGCGGACATCAAAAGGTACCATCAAAAGTTGCTTCTGGGACCATCACCACAAGTTAGTATCTGTGGGATGAAGATGAGGGGCAATGTCTGTGGGTAAAAACAGCTGCAGCTTTCTTGGGAGAACAGATTCAAACTGTGTTTGTCTTATTTTTTTCCTTCCAGGTATGACGTGGAGCTGTTCCAGCGCATTGAACACCTGATTGGCAAGAAGCTGCCAGCATTCCCCACTCAAGAAGAGGAGGTTATGATGTTGACAGAACGTGTGGCTGAGGCCCAAAGGTTTGCGCGAATGGTGCGTGGTGGCTCTTGTTCTCTCAATTTAACAACTGCATTATTTTATTTCTTGTCTGCCAGAACTCTTGGTCATTTACCTGATTGCATTGCAGGAGCTGCGGGAGCAGGGAGAGAAGAAGCGATCTCGGGATGGTGATGATGATGATACAGAAGAAGCTATTGGTATCAGGAATAGAGTGGCTGGTGGTAAAAAGAAGAAAAGGAAAGCCTTCTAGTCTACTGATCTACAAATAGCGGATTCTTTTCAGGACTATTTACCATTATACTAACAGAATCCAGCTGGAAAACAACTTCCCCTTCTCTGCTTCAGCTGTGTCTTCACTAGTCACGGACTGAGCCTGATCTATTAACAATCGCCAGGACAGAATCTTCCCTACAGAGATGCCAGACCATCCCCTCTGGGCTTGGAAGTAGCTGTTGCCTGGCCCAGCTCATTCCTGAAGACTTGCTGAAGAGAAGTATAGGTGCATGCAGGGTGGGTGCAGCTTTCTCATTTTGGTACCCTCTCGCTACCCAGCTTGCTGCATGCATCTGATATGAGAGACATAAAGAAGGAAGAGAGGAGAAAGATAAAAAAGCAACAGTTACCACAGCATGTCTATGATGCTTTTGTTAAAGGACATGTGCTGTGGAGAATTTAAAATATATTTTGCTTAATTTTAAAGTTACCTGCTTTTCCTTGTGTTATCACTGACACATTTGCACTTTGATCATTTATCAACTCTGCTAGAGAATTGTTGTCTTTTATCATTCTTCCCAGCAATTCAGACATGGCATCAGTACCTTCTGTGTTGGCCAAAGGATGGTCCAAAACAGAGTACGTCTGTTCGAGCTGGACTGAGTCTGCCTGGAGCCAGGTTCAGAATGTGATTGGCAAGGTCAAGGAGTGGTCAAAGCTTGGAAGTGGTGGTTTTTTTTTGTTTTGGTTGTGTGTTTGTTTGTTTTTTTGTGGTGGGGGGGGGGGGGGATGGGGTGGCGGGGAGTGTTTGTGTCCCATACTTGTAGTACCTGAACATCAACGCAAGATGGTGGTATTCTCATTGACAAACAGTATGTAGGCTCATCTTGCGAGGAAAAGGTTTGTAGAGGCTTTTGCTGTGTTTTCTTATTCCCCGGGCAGTTTTCCCTACATCTTCTACTGAATTTAGTGTCATATAAGTAGACTCTCCCAAGAATGGGATAAATGCACTTTTATTGGTGTCAGGCTAGGAATTTAGCACTAGTTCTCCCAGCAGTATAAAAATTTGTTTATTTTTCTTGGTGAACAGAGAAGAGTACAAAGTTGCATATTGATCATTCAGCATTTAAAAAGGAAAAAAAAATAGAACCAAACTAGACTTCCTGCTTTCTATGAAAGAAGGAATCTTCAGCGGGGACTTTTTTGATCTGAATGAAAATTAATGTTTTTCTGGAATAGTCAAGAGTGACATAGTGGTGACTTTCATAGTTAACAAATATAATGTATACCTACATACACCACTCTTGTTTTAGGTAGTACATTTTGCAAAATTAGTTTTAACAAATCTGTGGGTTTTTTTTTGAGGGTTACATAATACATACTTTTTAGTTTTATCAGTTTTCTGAATGAGGGATGATCTACTCCCTGATGACAAGAGTGCCAGTGGCTTAAGGGTTTTATGTCCACTTTTCATAGTAGTTTACTGAGACTTCCCAAATGCTCATGTTCAAGTCTGCTGCATCCAAAGCAGACAAAAGAAAGGAGGAAAAGGGGCAGGTAAGTATGGCAGAGCCCTTGGACATGTTAACTATTGAAAGCATCCTTATTGCAGGAAGATGGTATGCCTCTTTTGTGAACGTCTGCATCCTTACGAAGTTTTCACCCCTCCTTCTCTGTGTAACAAGAACATGTTAATCCTCTAGGGTCATTTGATAGCATTTCCCTTGGGTAGGAGGAAATGTCTACAAAGTGCTCCAGAAAACGAAAATTGAAAGATGAATAAAATGAGCAGGTAAATGGGAGGATATGTGAACACCTGTTACCAAAGGACTACTTTTCCTGCCTTCTGGATAATTGAGCTGCCTTAAACATCACAGGCTAGACAGGGTTGGGCCTGTTTTCAGCAACGGGTGATTAAACCCTTCTAAAACTCTGCTTTTATGGAAAAAAATCTGTCAGCAATTTTCCCAGCTATATAATTTGGGTGATAGGCACCTGAGTCAGTCCTGAACTAACCTTGTAAAGTGATGTAAGGGACAACTATACTGCTGGGGAGGGTGGAGCAGTGCCATTTATTTTGGGGATAATATGGGGCAGTAGTAGAGTCTTCAATACCTCTTCATACTCCTCCCTGTAGAGGGCTGCTACAGCTGTGGAAGTCTCTCTTCCCCACTGCTGGGATGAAATATTCCATTTCCTGCGCAGCTACAAGAATAATACAGGAGAGCAAGAATAATACAGTAAAGCTGCACCTTGTAATAATGCACAGTGCCTCCTCGAGAGGAGTGGCTCCTAGACAGTGTTGGTCATCTCCCTCTAATGGGAATGACAAGCTGTGGAAACTCTAAGCCCTGGAAAAGCAAAGGTCTTCCCACGCCCACATTCTCACTGGTGCCTCACCTGCCACAGGTATGTGCTCGGCTTCAGCTAAAAATATCTCAACAAGTTGGAGTGGCAGGAAATAGTTTCTTACTGTGATTGCATTGTGAAAACTAGTTGGAAGATGTTTACATAAGTGAAGTAGGGAGTGTCTAAAGATGTATTTGGTTGTCAAAACAGAACTTGCAACCAGACTAAAGCAAAACTGATAGCTGATCGAATGAGAAATGAAGGGGAAAACACAAAGCAAGACCTGCCTTCAAGGAAAGAAGTTCAGAAAATACCAGTGCTGATGGATGAATGGATGCTGATTTTCGTATGCCATCTGATGTCAATGAGTTTGCTCAGAGAGGAGGACTCTCGAGCAGCAGTTCTGAAGTTCGCCTCTCTGGGTGCCTCTCGAGTACAGCAGGGAGCTGAGCACTGTGATGTGACTTAGTGACGCGAGACTGAAACAACTTGTTTTTTTTTATGGGTGAAACTCGAATGAGGTTTCACCAGAAGCTGTATTCCTCAAAGATTGAGTTGTTTGCAAAACAGGGCTGTTGGCAATTACACTTCACAAAGTCCATAGTGAAAAGAGAACTGTTTATTTACTTGCAACACAAAAGATTATAAAACTAATCTTTTGTAGTTTTATTTAATTAGGGCACAGGCATGTAGCATTTCCTTTAGCAGAGAAGAAAGGGGATATCGTGTCTTTTGTTTAAATGTTGTATCGTGAGCAGGGGATGGGAGGGAAATAAGAATAAGTGCTAGGCAACTGACAAAAATGAATTTGTGTGCAGGCCCTAGCAGTAGGAAACCAAGGCTTGAGCTTTCATTGTATCATCATTCCAGATCAGTGAGGGTAACTGCAAAAAGTAGCACTCCTGGCAGCCATATCGTGATTTGAGAGTCAAAGCTGAGCTGAACTGACTTGTCTGGGAATGGATTTGGCTAAATAAATTCCCCAGTGTAAAGTGGCCTCTAGCCAGAGGCTGCAAAGGAAGGGCTTTTCCCAGGAAGGCCACTCGGAGAACTCCCCAACCCAGCCTGTAAATCCAGTACCCTCTTGCCATAGGGTGGAGGGAGCAGAGT
>JAWLRI010000157.1:3913080-3933629 GCA_034781795.1 Crypturellus tataupa
TGTGCCAGGGCTCTGTCACCCTCACAGGAAAGAAGTTCTTCCTCACATGGAGGTGGAACTGCCTGTGTTTCAATTTTATTTTTTTCAGATTTAGCTTTTTAGTTTTATTACCCATTCTCTAATCTCTGGCTGCTCTTGAGAAGAGTTTGGTTGCATCCTCCCTACATTCACCCCTCAAGAACTTGTACATGTTGATCAGATCTCCTCTCAGTCTTCTCTTCTCTAGGCTGAACAGGCCTGCTTAGTCTTCTCTCATAAAATAGATGCTACAGTCCCTTAATCATCTTTGTAATGTTTTAACATTTTATTTAATGCGTTAACAGTTATGGACAACAAAACAAATTGTTTTTGTTTGTTTCTTTGTTTTGTCTATCTTCTTGTTTCCTTAGTTTATATGCATTCAGAAAGTTTTGTAGTTTTTTTTCCATTACTTCTTACCTGGTAGACTAATTTTTTAACAAAGTTGAAAGTTAACATAGTTTGGTGCAGAAGCAGGTAAAGGAGATTTTGGAAAAAGGAGTGAGGAAAGAACTCAAAGAGAGAAAATGTAGTTCTTTGCACTAAATTCTAATAGTTCATCCATATAACATATGGATCCAGTATCCAACATGGATAATCATCAGGTGAGGTCTTGTTGGTAAAAATGTAGGTGAATAGGCTCTAGTACACTTAGTTACCTTACAACTTTTGTAGCAGATAATGATGTGGACTATTAGAAATAACAACATGGTAAACTAAATAGATCTTGAGTCCGTTCAAGGACAAGCAGTTCATACATTTTGTAATTTAGTTTATTTAATTATCATCAATAGACCCAGGTTTACATGAAAGTTTTGTGCACCTGATTGTGTTTTAACTAGTAGTAAGCCATTTGTAATGTTCTTTGGCATAGCTTATGTTTGATTGAAACTAAATGAAAAACATTATCATTAATTTTAAGATGTTTCATTTCACAAATTTACTTCTAATGTTCTTATCTTTTTTTTTTTTTTTTTTTTTTCAACACTATGAAGAAAAGGAATTCTGAAATCATAGTAGTACAGATTATCATGAGAAGATGTAATGCCATCAGTTAGCACAATGATTTTTAAACTTCTAAAGTAACAATTATTGTATCTAGAAAGGTATCCTTTTTCATATAAGATAGCATTTGATTGATGAAGTTAATATTAAAGTATATCGCTATTGAAAACGCAAGGTGGTTACATGTGAAAACTATGGTCAAGGAGGATCTGTTCTTTGTCAGTCAGTAGTTTTATTGGCTGAGTTTTTCCATGACTGCTTCCTCTGATCAATCATCAGTGATTTACTACAGCAGAACAAGGCATGAAACAAAATACACCCATCTGCTTTATAAAGATGACAAGGGTATTAGATGAAGCTCAGTGATTGAGGACATCCTTTGCTTTAGAACCATGGGATTACCTTTACTACACCTCAGACTGCAATGTCATTAAGATAATCTATTTCTCTGTATTCTTACATTAACAGAACAGATATCTAATAGGAACATAAGCATAAGTCCCAATATTTTTTTTTTCTTTCCCATATTTTAACCCAGTCATGCTGAAGCTCATCAGGGACAGAAACAGGGATGCCTATTCTGAATGCCAAATATGCCTGTTATTGTGTCTCTTGTTTGTTGTATGCTCCCTAAATCTCCCTATAGTGATAGATCTGGCTATTTAGGCTGTTTCTTTGGCAGCTTGTCCTTTGATGAGGCAATTTGTCTTTAACATACCCCAAAAAGACAGTCTGCTTGAGCAATAGTTGTCAGTTAGGTCCTTGTATCGTGAAAGCTAGGTAATAGACCCAGGGAGGGAGACCAGCCAGCACTAATGCTCCTTAGCAAGTCAAGTGGCCATACCCTCTTCCAACAATACATAGCCATGAGGTTGGAGACATTTAAATATTCATATTAAATAAGATTAATAAAATCTTCTTTCTTTAAAAAAAAAGAAAAAAAGTTTGTGCTAAAGAGTAAAAGCAAGATGGATGCATATAATTTATAAACTGTGTAAGACAAGTAATCTGTGGTTACACAGGAATGCAGGCAGCTACAACAAAATGGCCCAGGTTTACATTAAAGCTGTGTGAAATATTAGTTATAAAATTATAAACACTCTCTGATTATCAGATTCAATTCTCTCTTTTTTTATTTTTTTTTTTTTTTTGTCTCCCCTCAGTTTCATCAGATGTAGTGAGGTGTGATATGGAACTTTATTTACTAGAGGCGAAGGCTTATTTTTCCTGGATTTTAGCCAAAATTTCAATAGAGCTTTTAGTGGTGTTGGATTTTTAGCTTACTTTGTTGGCTTTCATTACGAGTTACATCGTTTTCTTCAGTATCAACAGTCTGTACCTATGCATGCATTGAAGTGGGTCAGTGTAGAACATCTTGGTCAAAAAAAAACCCAACAAATGACTAAAATTATCCTTATGATAACTCACCTAAATTATCTTTATGAGAGCACGGCTTGCCCTTTAATTTTTACTGAGAGAAAAAATTTCTTAAATGTGAAGGAAACATAAGTGGTTTTCATATAATTTATTTTGAAAAACATATCAGTTGCCATAAATATTGCGGAAAAATGACATGGAGAGGAATAAAGTAGGGATACAATTTGTAAATTAATTGTGTTTTTCCTTATGCCTCCTTAACCCTACAGAAATATGTACTTGGTTATTGAGAAATTGATATACATTTTAACTGTGTTATGTAGTGTGGTGCAAGAATACACTGAGGGCATGTGGAGAAATATGAAGATTTTGCAGTAGTATTAAACACTGTAGCACAATTTTCCTTGTGTATACATACAGAACAACCTCTTAAAAAAGAGAACATTACTATAGTATATTGTTTCGTCTTTATTTTCATAGCTCCAGACAGACTAGGTGATGTAAGGATTCTTACTATTGTCACACCCTAACCTTTAGCTGCTGTGAAATGGTTGCTAGCATCGTGCATATATTAGCTGCTGCCATTTCCTATCATCTATGAGTAGTTTCTATTCATATCTCACATAGGCGCTTACTTACCCTATTACCTATAGCAAAAAGGAAGGTGGGCTGAAACAGCTCAGCTCCTGAGCACCTGCATGTTGCTGTTAACTCTGACGAGGGTTTTACATAGGAAAACCTGCCTACAGGTTGTCTGCTGATGGCTGTCAATGAGTCACAGGAGAAACGCCTGGAAGATTGCACTCATTTAGTCCTCGCTGTGGGTTTTGCATCAGCTTTAAAGCATCCACCTGAGTGGCCTATGCAAAATGCTCACAGAACTCATGGCACCATACATTTCCATACAAAATCATGCAATAGATTTTACTGGCAGTCACTGGAGGTTTCCTGCTTATTTGGAAACACAGAGCTGATATATAATGCTTTGCTTTTGACCCTGTCTTTACCTTTATCTCTAGGACAAACACAATTTTACATATGTATTTATAGAGAAAACTTGCTGATATTTGGTAACAAATTTGTGAGTCAGTTTTGTACATAAACTGGTGCATCTGCAGGCCAAGGAGGAGACCTTCAATGTGTAAGGTGCGTGTGATAAGTAGACTTTGTTGTATTCCCTGTGCTATTTGCAAGTTTTGGCAAGTTTCTCTTTATTTTCATTTCTCTGTGTTTTTTATTGTTGTTGTTCGTTCGTTTGTTAGTTTGTTTCCTAACCATACCCACTGTTTTCTTTTATGGTTTGCTGAAGGCAGACACTCTGAAGTAAATAAGTTTGGAAGAAAATAATTTACAGGTGTGACAGGTATGTCCCTCATAGCGTGATAACAAGAGTTGTTATTTATGAAGAACTACATGAAGACATGAGTTTTGTTTTATTCAGAGAATTGGACTTATTTCTTAAATAAGAAATCATTGAAGATAATAACAGCTCAAATATCTGATGTATTTACTTGTATCTAGACTAGTAATATAACAGGCAGTGCTATATAAGCATAAGGGTTTAGTATGCCATTAGAGTATCTATCTCACCTGGTGTACTGTGATATCACGTGATATTTAGTGATTCATAATTACAAACCTCTCGTTAAAAATATTCTGTAATCTTGACACAGCAAAACTCATGAAATTAGTGAGATTAGTATACAGGAACTAAGTGAGATTAGTATACAGGATCTAAGTTTGCTGCCTAGTAGTAAGTACATAATAGTAAAATGGCAGCAATAAGCAACTGAGCTAGGATCCAATCATATCCATCTCCTGCTTTCTTAATACATATCTGCCACTGATACATAAACAAAGAGCAAAAAAAAAAAAAAAAAAAAAAGCTGTTAAAACACAGCTGACAGGAGATTAAAAGGGGTGAAAATCCAGAGAGAGTGACCTCTTGGGAAGAATTTGTTTCTTTGCAGCATCTTTCCCTGTTAATAATGTGTTTCTCACTCTCCTGGAGACCTCTCAGTGCTATTATAAATTTTGCATAGATTTAGAGACAAAAATATTCTTTTATCCATGGTCAGTTAACATTCTGTGTATTAATACATTAGTCATATACTTCAGCAAAATAAGCTCTACGTGCCTGATATTTGTCCTCCACTATTTCAGGGACATCAGGAAGAAAAATGAAATAACAATGCTTTTGGAACTTCAAACTGATTCACAAAGATAAAGCCAGATACATTTTTAGCAACAAATATCATTACAATGACAGAGTCTTCTTGTTTCTCTGTAGTTTTTCCTGGCTGACTTGGGACTCAAACTTTCTAGCTTGTGTCTCAGGCTCTTCCATGACGTTGGTCCTTAGGACCCAGAGAAATTATGCATTTTAATTCTTTAGGCCTTTAATTCTTTATCGGAACCATACAGTTGTTGATCGATAGCAACAGGACCCAGCCTGACTCCCACAGACACTGGGAGTCACCATTGGCACAGCACCTTCCAAAAACAAAAAAATAAATAAATACATTCTTATACAGCCTCCTCCCTCTGAAGTATTTTTTCTAAAAGATATACACAAATTCTTTCTCTCTACCATAAATGTATGCATACCAGCAAAACACCCCCACTCCCTTCTCCACCAAAAATAAAAAATAAAAGGAAGCTATATTAGTTTCAGGGTAAGGAAGAGAGAGAGGGAGAGGAAGAACAAGGAAGTCTGCTGTTCCTTCTATTTTTAAATACTCTAGAGGCTCTTTGATTCTATGATGATGAAGCTATATATGTATGTAGATAGTTAATTCCTTAGTTCTCTAAGGGAGCTACTGAAAAATAAATGTTGATATATAATTGACTCATAGACATATTGCCTCTGGCAATATGCTATAGAAATGGCATCATGAGATCTAGGGAAACAGATCACAGATTTTAGCAACTGACACTTCACATTTTGTAAGCTTATCCCTATATATTTCAAATGTTAATTGGGATTATAAATCTTTCTACATTTGGGTGAGGTTGGGCTTCATCTCCTTGACAGTAACCTAGTATTATATTTTAAACTTACACAATTAAAATGACTAATATCAGCATGAGCTGGAATAGTAAAATTGCATGTTAATTGTAAATTCATTAAAACCGACACTCTGACATGTGACTGCACGAACACTGAGGTGGTAAAGTGCTAGCAGTGCTTTTTTTGACGCTGCATATGTAATTAGAAAAAAAATGCTACCTCCTGTCAGGGTTTTCTATCTAACTGTAGGGTGTGTTTTCCATCTCTTCTGTTAATAGAAAATTTCTGAGAGTGATATATTAGGCAAAAATAAAATAGTATTCTGATATTAAGGAGAAAGAATTCACTTAGCATGCTTATACATGTACAGTATAGAAAAGAGAATGAAAAATACTGTAAAGTGAGGACAGATTGGGGATAAATATAGAGGACTGATGTGATGACAACCTCTAAATACTTAAAAATATTAAGTTCAACTTCTGGAAGGCTATGATCCTGATCACTTTCTCTTGTTGACAATATGACTTCCCAAATGGAAAGAGGCAATATATTATGAGAGATTAAAAAAAAAAAAAAACAAACAAACAAACAAAAAAACCCACACAATAATATAAAATAACTGCTAGAAAAAGCAAAAACTGTTTAAAGACTGCTGGGTTGTAATGCATGTCAGGGAGACTTGTACAATTTTAGAATCTTAAGAGACCATATGTGGGGACAGGAGGTGGGAGGAATGCAAAATTTGTGGGTTTAAAAAAATAACAACAGAAAACCTGTGGTAAAGTTCTGAAAAAAGATTATGCTAATTTGTGATTCATTGCCAATGCAATGAGAGATTCACAACACCAATTAAATCAAGTGTTCTAATTAAAATGTGTTTTTGTTTAAGTCCATGTAAGTTGTAGGAAGCCAGACATGATATGTTTCTCTAGACTACCTAATAATTTTATATTCTGAAAAATGACAAAGGGCACTGAAAGAGGGAAAAGGAATTTTCTGGAGTAAAATTATAGAATGAGAAATAGGGGACTTAAGGCTTGTCGTTCTCTATCATGTACTTATTTTTGACTTTAAATGACTCGTTGACACAATTTGGATCCATTTATTTGATCTCAGTGAGGGTGAAGATCACTCTTTAGGATCTAGTAGTTCTCCTTAAAATTAAATTTGCATTCAAGAATTCTTCAGCTAAGGGAGGCTGCTGGGAAGGGAACACTGGGTCTATCATGATGACCAAGTTTTAGCTCATATGGGATTTCGTATGCATTTTCTTTCATGGAAACTCTAGGGTCAAGAGCAGGTTTCCAGATAAGCACCTCAGAAGATAGGACTGGGAGTCCCAAGTGTGTAAAAAAAAATCTGTAAAAATGCAGTCTTTAAAAGTGAAATCTGCAACAGCTGATACACCATGATCTCCCTGTAAAATCACTTCTGTGGCTTTAATGTTAAGAGGCATAGATAAGTGTTATCAGATTTTCAAGTTGTCCAATGTGTACCAATTTGGTTGCTTTTAATTAATTAAAAAAATTTTAATTTTTTTAATTCACAACTGAACACTTAGCATTGACATATTGTGAAAGTCTTTGCAATCTCACTGTCTGAATTTAAAATTTGAACCAAAACTTAATTTGAACCAAGCCAATAAATACCATGCTATTTCATTTCCTTGGGAGCCAATTTTCACAGCAGGAGCAAATGAGCTATTGCGAAGCTCATGATCCCAGGACAGCTCCAGGATGTTCAGAAAGATTACAGAGAGGAGGATGCAGCAATCCTGCCCCTAAAATTCCCTTTTGGAATGGGTCAGTTCAGGTGATGGTAATGCCACAATCTCCATTAAAAGACATTTTCTAGTGGTCATCTTTGGTTCTCTGATATATAGCAGTATCTTAGGGTAGCACCTAAATTTCACATGTAAAGACAAAAGAAATCTTTCCTGAGAAGGATACTTTATTGACAAAATATATATATTTTTTTAATATGAATTTCCCTCACTAGAATTTATTTAAATAGTGGAAAATGGGTATATAATTTTATCAAATAAATTAAAATGCAAGTATGTAAGCTATAATTTTCTCAAATAGCACACCAGTAATGATAACATATATTGTAACATTGTACCTTGTTAAGGCTATTTATAGGTGAAAAGTAAAAAAGCAGATGTATTAAAAAGGAGTATCCTAAGACTAACTAAAATGGATTAATAATATATAATACTTTTTATATTAGTGTTTCTTCTTCCTTTTTTTTTTTCCTTCTTAAAAATATACTACAAATACCAATGGAAATAAATGAGATTCGCATTTCTGCCAGATTATTTCTTTTGTTGCTTGTGTTTTAGGTTCCCTTTTCATTATTTAAAAAACAGCAAAGACAACAACAACAAAAACAAAAAAGCAGATTTATTTAGATCTTTTTAGTAGAATATAAAGCTTCTGAAAACACCTGTCCAAAAGAACAATCAAGCATACAGCCAAAGGGACTGGGGTGGGAGAAACAAAAGATGAAAGATGATCACAGTAGTAATTAATACTAATTTTATTTATAAAGGTTCTGCTACCCAAGTCTCTGCTGGAGGATCCATGGAACTCAACAGAGAAAATATTTACAAATAGAATTATCACTTCTCAAGTGACAACATTCCTGAGGCATAAAAAGGGCCAGCAGTCGTAATGAAATAAGAGGTCTGCATTGCTCACATCTACCAAAAAAAAAAAAAAAAAGGAGAGAAAGAAAGAGAAAAAGACAGAGAGAAAAAGAACAAAAAATCCTTTGAACCCTTGGCTCTGGAGGACTTTAAGGACCTAGAAGAGGGTCTTCCAATAGGCCCTAAGGGGAAAAGAAAAATCAAAAAAATGTACAGGTGCAAATGTTAGGAGTAAGTAAAGGGGTCCAATGCCCTGCAGGCAGAATTACAACCCCTTGCATCAGGAAGGGAAAGTAGGGGTTGTCTTCCCAACAGATGTGGGCACAGAGGTAGTCATGGCCCGAGCTAAAGGACATGTTCATCACCAGGCACAGAAAATTGTGATGCTGGCTGCAAAGGAGAGGGGTTTTTTGTACTGATAGTTGAGGAGAGCTGTTCTTTCGTTCGGTCAGAAATAGAAAGATAGGTATGATGTTTGGGGGCAGCGTGTGCATACTGCTCATTTTGACCGTCAGGAAAGCAGCAAATCTGCAAGGATTTCTGCTGTGCTTGACCAATATGGATCAGCTGACTACAGCGATTTCCTAAGGCCTGAGCTGCACACTCTGAGTTTGCAGACGCCAGTATGAGAACAGTAAAGTGGAACTTCTGCTCCTGAAGCAACTGGAAAATCCCTTTGGCTTCTTCAACACCTTACACTGTGGCTGTGCTCTTAAGGAAAAATATGCATGTGGAAACCTCTTGCTCATTAGGTGGGTTCTTAATATGTATTCCCATTAGCTCTTCTGCTATTGCTGGGTGTTTTAAATCGATATGCTGGTAGCACCCAGACAGCATAGTAGCGCTCCAGCTGTTCTGGGTACTGATAAGTAAGCATATATACAGAAAGACCTTGCCTCATGACTATACAGTTCTATGATAAAATTAAAAGCCATTTTTTACCACTAGCAGCATTACAGCATTACCTGCTGCAATATTTTTTACCTCCAACAGAAGGAGAGAGAAAGTAATAGAAGCTGCCCTGGCTTTGTGCTCCATGCCAGTGCTGTTCCTCCTCAGAGCCAGGTGGCACATGCCCATGAAGAGTCCTGCTGAGCTTCAGTAGGAAACACATCTCAGAATAAATGCTTATGGATGCTGAGAAAACATCCAAGTCATCTATCTCAATGCCACTGTGATAACAGAAAGGCGAAGGAGGTTTTAGTTGAGGAGTGAGCCTATCTTTACTTTTAAGCATAAATTCATTTCCATAAGAATAGAGAGTTCTAACCTCTAAAGCCCATTTGAGATTGATATTTCCGTTATTCTACACAGAAGAACTGAATGTCTAGAAATGGGGTGAGTAGTTTTAGTGAAGACTCCTGTCTTTGGAAGAAAGCTTATGGGGCTTTGAAAACTGTCTAATGTATGGTAAATGAAACAATCAAGGTTCTAAGACAAACTAAGCAAATTGCTTTTGTGCAATGAAACATAAGTTCTCATGCTACTGAATTGGTATATGCATTCTTTTATTAAAACACATTTTATATAAAAAAAAATGAGTAGTATTGAATGACAAGGGTGTCTTTACTTATAGCATTAAATTATAGAATTCCTTGTGATTTCTTTTATTATTATTATGGAGTAAAATGTTGGAACATATACATTGTTGTATACTCATCTTTTGAGCAAAAGCAATTTCCAGTGTGAATAAGTAGTTCTATTATAGTTCTTTTTTTCTTTTTTTTTTTTTAAGGATTAGTATTTGACTAGCAATATTAACTCTAACATTAAATTCAAATAAGATAAAATCTGAAAGAAAAAAAATCTTAATGTGTATTAAGTTATTCCCTAAAGAAGATGATATGTTTCTTTTCCCTACTAGTAAATAGTGCAGTACAACTTCATAAGGTTGTCTAAAGGGTTGGTTGTATTCCTATAGCATTGATTGTATGTTACAGAATTAAATCAAAAGTCACATGTATTTCCATTTTCCTAAGGTTTTACTTCTCTCTTTCACCATAAAAATTGGCTTAAAGTTCATAAGATCATAGGACAACTCAGGCTGGCAGGGACTTCGGGTGGTCCTCCCCTGCCCAAAGCAGGCTCAGCTGTTGGAGCAGAGTAGGTTGCTAAGAACCATGAGCTGTCAAGTCTTAAAGCCCTCTGGGCACATGTCATTCCATTCATCCTGCAAGGTCCCCCTGAATGACAACACTGCTCTCAAACTTACCCAAATTATCCCCCCAGTTGGATGTCAATACCATGAGCATGTCTTGTGTTTGCTTCTCTGAGTCACGGACGGAAGTATTTAACAGGGCATGTCCCAGCACAATTGCACTCCCCTGTGGTGGTACCTCATTCGTTAGTAGACTCCAGTACGGCCTATTTTTCATCAGACTCTGAGCTAAGAGAGCTCACTACATGATTTTTCTCTTTTGCATTAGAGCTGTCATGAGATCTCAGTTTAGCTAAGCTGATCCTTTGATATATCCTTGTTTTCTTGAGTGAAGGAATGGACCATCATGTTGTGATGTTGTTATCCTTACAGATTTGCAAAGCTTCCTGACCTCTTTTGCCCTTCAGAGTTTCCTCTGGTGGGATCACACATACAAGGTCCCTGGTTAAGTTGGAATCTGCTATCTTCAATCCTGAGCTTATTGCACCTGAAACTGAAGCCCGCTCTTTTTGTGGTCAGTGCATCCAAGTCTGCCATGGATTGCCATGTCCCCAGCCAGTCCTGCCTTGCTCCAGTTGCATGTAAGCTTTGATTGGTCTATCTAGTACCTATTTGCGCCCTAGTAATCTTCCTAACTGCTTGTGTTTCTTGTAGGTGGTTATGCTTGTTGTGCCCTCCTAAAAATGAACTCTCTGGTCAGCTTAATAAGACATCCAGAAAAGCAGTTAAGAACTTATTGAATGTGTCATTACTTGAGATTTATGGACAAACAAAATGATAATATCCGTACTATAAAAAGACTAGCGGTTTAATCTACCCCATAAATGCCTTCTAATGCAAAGCAAGCAGCTAGTTACGGCTATGGTTTAGGGGCCAGAAGGACTACTTTTAAACCCCATTATAATGTTCCTGAAGTTTAAACAGCCCACAGAAGCAAAGATAGGTCTTTAGTCTCAATTTGGAAATTGAGGTCACTGAATATTAGCGTATGTTCCCATGCCATCATCCTTGTGTCTAACCTGTACGCCAGCCACTGTGAGAACAGAGATCAAGGGACTAAAACAAAAACTGACAGAAAAGACAGATGCTGTTATTAAGTTAGATAGTTTTCAAGAAGCAGTTCTGAGGATGAATAAGAGGATAGGAGTTATGTGAAAGGATTTTCCTAACCGATTTGAAAGCCAAAAAATGTTGGAAAATATATTTCCAGGCCAAGAAGCTATGGGTAGGATATTAATATATGCAGATTAAATCTTTGATGACAAATAAAAAGAAAGGTAAATATGAGAACAGTGAATGAAGCTATTGACATTCCAGGAGGGAATCTAATGGCATGGAACTTCCTGAAATGATTAGAGAAATGACTTCTGGCAAATTCTCTATGGCCTGTGTTGCACATTGCCCATTCAGTCAGCAAAACTGACTTACCTAACAGCCTTGGCGAAAAGTCACTGTAGAAAAACACACTTAGTCTCATCACCTACTCCTACAAAGAACTTAAGTAGCTAATTGACAACTGAAAAGTATAAACCAACAAAATATGGGACATCCTGAGAAAATAATATCTAACCACTAAATATACGGACAAGATTTCTGAATTAAGTTGGCACAGCTGTGTACAAACTCAGGAAGTGCCTGGATTTATAAGGTTTTTATTATCTACAAAACAGCTACCTGCAAGATATAACCTTGGTAATTATTTTGCTTCCTTTCATCATTATTCTAGGGGACTAACACTTACTCTGTGAGCAGTAGCTGAAAATGCATCTTCTCTGAATGATAAATCTATGTGTTTTCCATGTCTCAACTAAAAAGTACTTTTATTTTGTAATAATTGTTGTTTCTTTGCTTTCAATAAATCACTCTGTTTACATATTCTGCACCTCCATGCAGACAATATCTGAGATTATATTTTTCTTTTCACTTTGCTTAAGCTGGGATGCACAGATGCCATGAGTCTAGCAGTCCCAGTGCCAGCCTGAGAGGGGCAAAGAGTCTTGTCCTGGCCATATCGGATGGGGATAACTTCTCTGGGGCTGTGCCAAGTGCTCTGTTGCTTTTCTAAAGCATGAGAAGACAGAGCTGAAGTTTTTTGATGGTGAAATAAATAACAAATCATGATAGAAAAAGCTAGTCTGAGGATAATTTGCAAAAAATTATATCTTTTTGGCATTATACAAACAATACCTAACACTTGGCTCCTGGGACTATTAATCTGGGACCAGATTAACATTCTATCATATTTCTTCAAATTTTAACGTATTTTAATGACAGTTGGGTGAAATTGAAGGATTTTTATTTGTAATTGATTCTTCTTATTCTAAACAAGCTGGCCGTTGAGCAGTTCAGAGATCCCGGTTTCCTTTAGGTGGCCATTTCATTCTGTTTCAGTTTCACATGCAGTTTGAGGAAGAAGCTTGTTATTTTAGTACTTGGAACACTGGAGTTCAACGTATGGTATTGGAGGAGCTCATGTGTTAACACTCACGAACCAGTCTCGGAGTCTGTAAACCTACTGTAAATCTTGTCTAGGACTAGTGAGGACTAAAAAACATAAAAGACCAAAGCAAGATTTTTATTTATTATATCTTCAGGTTTAGAACTTAAAGCTAATGAATTTAAGCTAATATTTTAGATACCATCTAGTGATTTTGCTATGTGAGTAAATTTTGCTATAATAACAATAACAATAATAATGGCTAACACTGTTACCGTCTACCATCCATACAACAGCACTAGATACCTAATAGACTTATCATGTTCTTTCTTAAGAAACTTGTGAGTACATGGAGGACTTGTCCAATGTCATATGTCATTGACTGTAGCAAAAGTTGGAGCACTAATTAAGCCTTATCCCTAGTGTTTAATTTGGCCATAAAGCCTTCCTGTTCTTTATAGCTTCAATTTGTTTCTAATACTCATTTTTTTTGTCACAGAGAGATCAAATTTATTTGTGATTCATTCAGGAATCTGGCAAGGTCTATGCGTATTTCTGGAGAGTGTTCTATTCTAAATTCAGCAAGGAAAACACAAAACCAAATCTTAAGTCTTGGTTTATCCAAGTTCCTTGAAATAATGTGAAATCAATTCCTGAAGCAAGAGTTTTTCTTTATTGTGTTTTGGTATATCAGATGATAGAAAATAGATTTTGCCTGAGTTTCTGTGAATGTTTTTGGATGAATAGGACAATAATTAATGTTGCACCTTGTCAATAATATGTAAGTGCAATAAAATCTGTGAGGTGTTGACATGGTCTATGAACCAGTTTTCTAGAAATATATACTAGTGTATATATACACTATTCATTGAAAATAGTGGAGTTTAAACATCTAAATTCCAGTTTCTTTTGTAAATATATAAATATTGCTACTCCTATTTTTAATATATTATTAACAGAAACTAATTAATACATGATTTCAGTAAATGCTGTCTAGAGAGACTGATTTGCAAGAGTTGTAGGTAAAGGTATGTTTTTCAAATCCCTATTTCAACTAATTGCTAAAGACAAATAGCAATAAGTTTGAATAGGTTAGGGCCTTTTCATTTGAGAAAGTCTGTTTTGTTGTTCATATCTATCAGTATACAAATCTATAAGTACACAGAATATATTTCAAAATATATTTGGTACACTCAAGAAAACTGTCACAATGTATGGATGTATTACCGGATTTTACCTTTTGAAAGACTATCAACAATTTTTTGAAACTATACTTACAGAGGGAATTGTTGATAGGAAATTTTGGTGTGGAACTTTACTCAGAAAAGTAAGGCATCTCCATCTTTTGCAATCCTTAATGAATTTTAATCTTAAAATGTTTAAAAAATACATTTTTTTTTGTGACAGATCATTATAGTATTTTTCCTATAAAACTTTGAAGCCACTCTATTGAGTATGCAAAGTCTGAATCACTTCTTAAAATATTGCTTTCTTGGGCAATATTTTCCCAACAGCAGTGTCACTTTAGATTTAATTTTGTTCATCCATAGGCTTTAATGTTGCTTCACCATCAATATGCTTGCCAACACCACTACCACTATATAGATGTGCAAAACTGTATCACTTACCTAATGTCATAGTAAATTGTTGAAAATACTGATCATTCAGACCTAAGCGACACTATTCCTCTCATCTATCTCCTGTACATAAAATTTCACTTTGACCCAAATTTCCCTTTGCTAATGATAGATGTAGCATTATAAATCATAGACTTCTAGACTGCTGAATCATAAAAACAGGTTTGTAGGAAGGTGATTTCCACAAACAAGAAATGGCTGTTATATTAATCTAAGGAAATACCTCTTTTCCCCATCTTCTTTTCTTTTTTCTTTTCCTTTTTGCTTTCTTTTATTTCTTTTTTTTTCCTATCATTTGTGTCTTTTTCTTACTGGCCATGTTCAAAGATATAGTCTGCATGTAAAATGCAGAGTATTTATTAGCAGTCTTAGTGATGCATCCAGACTTAGAAGAAATATCCTGATAGTTTAATACAAAATACAAATTTAAGAATTCAGAGAGGGATTTATTTGTTTTACATTTTGCATATATGGGTTTACATGCAAGCCCATGGGTAAGTTAATGCTTATCTTTACCTCATCACAGGAAACTATAAACCTTGTAGCACAGCTCAAAAAATAGACCAGCTTCTGCTCAGTGTTTCAGCACATTTTCTCCATGAATGAAGGGGTGAATTAAAAAATACAATTTTTTTTTTTTTTTTCATATTGCATACTGTTCTATGAAGAGTTTAACTAATATTCTATAGAATTAAATAAATGGTTGCTGAGAAATTAGTGAGTTTTCAGTGCAAACTGAGAATTCTTTAAGGTTAAGTACTATGTTGAATTGGCACCTGAAGCATGTAACAGTTTGAGAACAATCCCCTATCTGCAGATATCTTCATATTTCTGTAACGTATAATAAAGTCTACCTCCAATTATAGTTGCAAGAGGTAATACAAAGCACCAAAGAGAAGATAAATCATAATTTATACAGACTATTGAAATCTAATTGGACTTCAGGAAAGGAAAGAATAAAATGGAGAATGGATTAGCTTTTCACCAAAAATTGAATTATATTGAATAAATGTGCTTCTTCTCCAGCTACCATGACACAGTTTTGACACAGAAAAACAGCTTCTACTCCATTATCTAAAATAATTATTTTCTCTGATGGTTTTAACCTCTACTTACCATGTATTAAAAATAGGAATGTATTTTAAAAATCAAACATGCAGAACATTTTAAGTTCCATGTGCTTGGTGTATAAATTTGACAGGTATAGTATTTTTGATTTTCATTTAGGAAGAACTAAAGTAATATCCATTAAACCTTGAATGTGAAAGGTAAAGTAAGCAGACGGGCAGGTCAAGAACGACGGAGAAATTTCATTCTTCCTGAATATGTACAAATAATGCAGGTGCATTGTGCTAGTTCACCAATTAAAAATAACATGCTTATCTGACACATATTCTACCAGGGACATAATGAAAGACTTTCAGATTTTTAAATCATCAGTATAATACAGATTACATTATCAGGCTCAAGGTGTTGGTCATTTTTTTTTCCCCAAGTCTCTCCAACTTCATAATTTTAATTTATTTTTACTAATTTACATCTTTTCATTGAAATTTGTAAAACACAAGCTCAAGATATATATTTATATATATATATATATATTTTTTGCTTCATATCAGAAATCTTAAACTACTTTTTGCCTATACTCCAAGCCTCACCAAGATAAAATATAAAGAAATTCTGATAAGTCAGTTAATTAAACACTTGTAAAAGTTGACTGTTAGTAAGTCCACAAGTCCACTGCTCTTGAGAGTAGTGATGAGGTTTCTCATTTGGAAAAAAAAAAAATGTTTCTCCAATGGAAAAATCTTTTCATTTTTCAGTAAAACTAGAAGTACTTATTTGGTTGCTGTAATGAAGAGTCTAAATCCATAACAAATGACAATATGATGATATGATTATAATCTTCAGCACATTTTAATGCACATTAAAATCTATGAACATTTTCAGGACCATCATGAACACAGATATTGACACAGTAGTCAGACAAGTGGTTGGGTCAGACAGGCTATCAAATCTAACACCGATGTTTCAGGGAAAGTTAAAAAAAAACGGTAGATTGACATAGTATATTCAGGCCTTCATATTTATTTTCAAGTCAGCCTTTAACAGCTAGACACTGACTTTGGCTCAGGGACATGGACTTTATTACTCCTTTTTGGTCTCCTTGACTAAAATTAATTCAGTATTTAGACAGTGGAATTATACTGAAGAGGGTTTGTTTGTTTGTTTATTTTGTTTTGTTTTGCTTAGACTTGTCAGTCTAGTAAGGTACACAAAAGAGTGGTTCTCTAAATTCAGATGTAGGTGTCTACCTGAACATAGGAGTTTTGGGGAGAGGATGCAAGCGGGAACAGCTTTGGGCTGTCACATCCAAGTACTCTGACCCAGGCCCCACAGTTTAAATGCTGAAGATTTCCACCTGCTGTTATTAAAAAGAGATACAACTCCTTTGTTCAGCATGAGGCTGTAATATGTAAAAGGTCAGGAATAATGAAGAAAAATGATGGCATTCAGTCATATGAGGAAGAATACTTTCCCAATACTAGAGATCCAAAGATGCTTTTAGCCTCTTGATCAAAAAGAAAAAGAAAAACACAATAGAGAACTTGCTATAATATTTTTTTTTTCTTTATAGGTTTTCTTAATGAAACTATTGTCAGATTAGGATTGTATTAAAAAAAAAAAGACTAGATACTAACATTTTGAGACAGTGTAGCTACTGTTGGTTTGAACATAGTTAAAATATTCAATGTGACTTGCCCATAAAAAAATGTTCTTTTTCCTTACTAATATGCTTTACCATACTCCCTGAGATCCAGTCATTCCCCAGGAAGAATTACTATTCTGTCTTATGAGCCTACTGGCTCTTGGATGCATATGTAGTTGTACAGCATTTCAGTAGGTACATCTCTAAGTACCTCGTGATCCAAAGTTAGGAGGCCTCTTCTCAATGATAAATCTCCCTCAGAAGAATAAATATATATCACTCTCCACTTGTCTGCTGTATGACACAATTATTGGGAAAATTATATTAATCTAGACATAGCTGTTCATTTGAATTCTTTAATTCTGTCCTTAAAGTGTTGAGCTCTGGAAAGTGTGAATAAGAAAGGTGAAGCTTTGGGGAGCTTGTGCTGATGAAGCTGCTTCACACTGATTAACGATGTGAAGATACCAGGGCTACAGGCATATGTTCTTTGCAGCAACTGTCCTTTTTTTTTTTTTTTTTTTTTTTTTCTCTCCCATCCAGCTAGTTGCAAATTGCTGGATCATCTTTTCATTTCTTTCCAGGAGATGGTAATACTCTGCCACAGAAAAGAGGTTTTCAAATGGAGTTTCCTAAAAGGATTCTTGGAGCATTGTTTCATCCAAATATTTTCTGTTCCTCGTCTCTCATAACTTTCATTTTCAGACTGGATGATTTAAGCTCTATTTGTAGTTACATGTATCTGACACGCCAAAATGCCTACTATTTTCTTCTGGAAACCACAAAAGGCGCTAAGCTGAGTCAAGCTGGTCCATGAAGATGCTTATGTGCTCATGCATTTCTAGAGGCAGAAGTAAAGTAAGCTGATATTTTTCATCCTGAAACTTTTGGATTTGCCATTTTATTACTAGTGTCTTCTCATTTGTACCAGCTTCATTGTCACTGCATTTAAAATATCCAGCATCAGCCAGACTTCTTTTCAAAGGAGCACAGTTCAAAAGAAAATGAAATAGAGAATGTCTAAAGAGAAGGGCTGATGGTATTACTTATTTACTACTATCATTATTTTTAAAAAAATGAAGATACACAAGTCACCTTTGCTACTGTAGTTTGGTATAGAATACAGGTATGGTTAAGTTTAAACCTCTAGGTCAAGTTTAGTTATTTCAGATTACACCTCAGTGGGGGGAAGGGAGAAAAGAAAATTTACACTGCTTCTGATGATGAATATTTTGTTTTTTAATTGAATGGTTGGAACACTTTATTTTTATTCCTTACTTGCTCCTGTGTAATTTTTCAGTCTCATGAATTTTCTTTCAGTTGCTCTCACCCAAACACCTTTGCAACACCTTCTAATTTTGAAAACATTCCAGCCTTCACAAACTTAATAAAGCACACTGTAATGTTCAGGAAGCAGAATAAATGCTTTATTCTGTCTGCACATAAGTAATGATGATCTCTGAACGTACTGTGCTGCACAGAATTTTGGTACTCAAGAAAGGTGGTATGTATTAATACATCACAAACTGTATAATTTACATCTTTATGATGATATTTGCAGTAATATGTAGGAGTGGGGGAAAAAGTAAGAAAAATCAAAGGTCAAAAACATAAAAAGGATAGACTGAGTACCAAAAGGTACATGGAGAAGAAAGATAATTTCAAATTGATGAGAGTTAATGTCAGACTGTTTAATTTTTCTCTTGCATTAAGCAATACTGTTGATAATAATAGAAACTTCAATATTGCATTAAGCAATATTGTAGGATAATAATAGCAACTTTACAGACATTAGTGAGAATATACTTGGTCAGAAATTAAACTAATACTCACAAGTGATCTACCAAAGCTGGGAAAAGAAAAAAAAAAAAAAAAAAGAGAGACACTCCAGGGGAGATATTTCACTTGCTCTGCAACACTGTGCCCCAGTACAGACACATCCGGCAAGAGACACAATTCTCAGCCTGCCTATTTTTTCACAAACGGCAGAGGGAGGGGGTAAGGAGAAGAAGAATCTTCTTGGAGTGTTATCAGTTTCTTTCTTTTTTTTTTTTTTCCCCAACCTCTCAAGCTTCAAACTAGGCCAGATTTATTTGTAACGAACACATATATATATATATATACACACACACACACACACACACACACACACACACTCACACTCACACTCGTCTCGGGGTGTGCGCGCCGTCCCGCGCCCCGCGCGCGCTCTCCGGGCCGCAGGGCCCTGCGCGGGCTGCGGGGGGTCTGCGCAGGCAGAGCGCGGGGGGCGGAGGGCAGCCACTTCGACACGGAACATCCCCCCGGGAGGTAAAACAATATTTTAGTGCCCCTCAGAGAATATAAATCCGCAGGAGGTGGCAGGCATGCTGAACTAAGTTGTATTGTAATGCAGATGAAGCGAAAACTTAAAAAAAAAAAAAAAAAAAAGCCAGCGCAAAACACCATCCCTCTTCCACAGTCTTTCATAAACGGTTTAAGGTCTGTGAAGAGCGTTTGCGCATCGTTGTGGGGAAGCAAATGATTGCAAATGTTTCTCTTGGAAGACGGTATTGACCAGCATTAAAAATACTCTCGCAAATTAAATCTCTGTGGGATCTGTTTCTGAGGGGGGGGGGCGGGGATCTTAATTAAAAATAGCGCACACACACACACAGACACACAAAATAGTACCTAAACGAAAAGACCCCCTCCCCGCCAGCCCCGCTCCCTGCGCCCCCTGCGAGGCTGTCGGCGGATCCGGGCCGTCTTGCAGCGATCACCCTAGCAGTTTTCTGGAGCGAAGGGGGTGGGGGGCTCAGACTCTTCTCATCACTGCGAGAGACTTTGAGGGCAAAGTAAAAGTGCCCCCCGGGAGCAGCGCTCTGCTGCCGCCGCCGCCGCCTCCGAGATGCTACAGTATCAGGCGGAGAAGAAAAGAGATGAGTTTGGAGTTGATGTACACGCCGGAGCAGCAGTAAAAAGATATAAGATATCGACACGCTCGGCTGCATCTTGTTAAAAGCTTCCTGCGGGTTGGCAGAATGAAATCTTTATTTAAAATACACAAACTATCGTCAAGGGAGGAACGGAAGGGAAAACACTAAAAGGGCCAAATGCTTTGCTTAACCCACCGGTATAAGCAAAAGAGGAGGAGAAGCGCCGAGATTGGCTTTGAGGCGAACGGAAGGCGGGGGACTGGGGGGTGCCCTCCTTGCAGCCCAGCCGCAGCCGCCACCGGGGGACTCGTGTCTCCAGTCAGCTCTGGAGAGAGACTTTCTCTTTGATGGTGACGATGATAGTTGCTTTGGAGGGGGGAAAAGGGACTTAGGAACAGCAGAAGCATAATTTGTGCTCACACTTGGGCGTGAATAGTAGGGAAACGTACCTCGCCGCCACATCCACGGCAGCGATCTCTTAAGTGGTGGTAATATTATTATTTTATTATTGCCAACCGGTGGCTTTAAAGGTGCATTATTTTAGTGCATTATTAATCATTTTCCCGGGGAGAGGAGGAAGGTGGGGGACGGCACTTGTTATTGCTATTGCCGGGAGCGAGCCCCTCGCCCGC
>JAWLRI010000157.1:3946514-3993168 GCA_034781795.1 Crypturellus tataupa
AAGTGCAATTTGATTTTTATTCAGCGATACCTTGTAGGAATGAAACGTGGTAAAATCTGAAAACAAGTTGTTTAAGCAGTTTTGTAAGTGTCTATTCCTTGTTACTGAAAAAAAAAAAATCTTTCAAGTATGACAGATGTGTTCAGGTGTCAGTGGAACAGGACCTGAAGTGTTAATTGGATTATATTTCCCTGGATCCCATAATGCATCTCTTTTAATCCCTGCAGCCCTTTGCTTGCCCACAGAGGGACCACTGTATATTTTCAGTTGTAAATGAGAAAACAGAAATGGTAGGAAGTGACAGATTGGGCAGTTTTATAAAGCAAACATATCCACTAGGGAACAGCATGGAACTGCTAAACTGTTAAACTGTTCTAACAAGTACCAGTTTGTGTCCTCCATCAGTAAAGATTTTGCAGAGAAAACAATGGACAGGAACATGGTGGAAGGGATATTTCCTTCACCCTCCACCCCCTATTTCCAGGATCAGCAATCAGATCTCTCTGTTGTTGTTGCTTGTTTGGTTTCTTTTTCCTTTTATCAGTTTTGTATATTATTTTTAAATCTTGACTGATTACAACTGCACAGGCCAATACGGTTGGTCAATATCCCAATAGACACAAGCAAATCCTATCCCCAAAATACATTGAAGAAAAAAAAGAAAGTATTCCTTTGCACACCATGAGAAAATTCATGGAGGAGAAAGAGAATAATTATTTTCCCCAAAAATTTTAAACTGGAGTTTTACTTCAACTATATGTCTGCTTTATTACTACTCTTGTAATGTGAGATACAATTGCTTTCTTTATGCACTTTGAGGACATTATTTGGAAACACCATACTCCTTATTTGATGTTAGGATTAGGGAAAATACAGAAGAAATCTCCACACTTTCTGTGCTGCATAATCCAGACTGAGACTACAGTACATTTCTATTATTTAAATGATTAGTTATTTGCATTGCACCTTTCCATGGTGATCAGAAGCTAGTTTTGTATGGCAGGAACCAAAGTGATATTTACATATTCATTTCAGGAAAGATGGACACGTAGCACACAATTATTTATTAGCTAAGTAATCATCGGAAAGATTACAAAAGTGGCAACTAAAATAAGTGGGTAAGAGAAACATACATGTTATTAAAGGTAGCAGTGTGAACTAATATATTCTTTTTTTGTGTGTTATAATTATCAAGTACTTGCAATGAAGAGACAGGTGAGATCATATAAAATAACATGAAACAGCAATAACCGGATAAATTAATGTTGTATATGCAAATCTGAATATTACTAAAAGAGACTAGACTCTATGTTAATCACAGGACAGATGGAACCAGACAGTGCTGTTAGTGCTTTGCTGGTGCGTGCTAGCCAGAATATGTTTTCACATGTCTCCTTTATACTAGTTCATCACCATCTAGAAAACAAAGTAGTCAATTAAAGTTAGCTCGGTTTTGGATGAGTGATTTCCTCTTTTCTTCCCAACATATGTGGTGTATGTTAGGACACAAGTTTCTGAACGGGACTCAGAATGGATCTGCAGCAAGTACTGAAAATGTCCACTTTCAGACTGCAAGCACACTGAGAGAGAGAGAAATGGAAAATGTAGAGAACTCTGCACAAAAAGCTGATCACAGCAAAAAAAAAAAAAAAAAATCTGCAGAATACTGCAGAAATAACCATTCGATACATTACAAAGTTTAAGCACCTTTTTGTCATCCTTGAAGATGTCAGGCCCGCAGCGTGGTCAGAGGGGTATACTAAACTGCTAACTGCTTTGTTTGCTGGCAGCGTCTGTTTATGCCAAGCCCCACTGCCTGGCCAAACAATTTATTAATTAACCAAATCATGTAAGAGTATATTCATAAGATTTATAAAAGCTTATTAGGTAGATGATCTTATAAAAAATTACAAAATCATGTGAAGGATTTGTACGTGATCTGAAGTGCTACAGAACAGATAATATCCTAGATATACCTTACAATAGTGAGGTAACTTCAAATGCAAATTTGAATTTAACTTTTATGTTTTTAAGGTATTTATGCTTTTGAGGATTTTGATGGGCTATTAAAATGACAATGCCTACCATTTCATTTAAAGTTATTTAAATAGTAAGGGAATATTTGAATGTAAAATACTCACCTCAGCCACCATAGAAATACTATTTTATTCCTAAAAGGTACCTTAAAATGCATGCACGTTCTCAGAGGTTTGCATGTGTCCTGATGTTTTTCTGACATTCAAGTGGGAGAGAGAGATGGAAGGAATCTATTCCAATATTTATCCATAATATCTTTCCTTATTAAAAGTAGGAACTATTACAGGAAACATTAAGCAGCTCCAAAACTAGTGTCCTCTATTTTGACTGTAGGTATTATTTAATCTGTGCAACTGGAAAAACTTTAAACATGATGAAGCTGTAATAAAATACGATTTAATGATTCATTACTTTTTATTTTAGGTTATCTTTGTTGTCTGTAAAATCATACAAGTGTAGGAGTAAAGATACTGTGAACTGGATTGGAATGGGAGGGGACTGTATGAAAAAAAGTCCACATATTCTACTCTCACTGTTTTCATATATTATTAATTTTTGTACTACAAATAACCATATATGAGGATATTATTACTCTAAATGTGAGGGGAGAATCAAATAAATAATAAAATAATGAGTAATAATGAGTATCTTCATAGGTATTTTTAGGTTAGGATATTTATCCAATCCATTTTCTACATTCAGGCAGGTACAGCAGAGAATACTGAAAAAGGAAAATCTGTTCTTTTTCAGTAGGAAAATAGGTTTGTAAAGACATATGAATTTAGCATAAGTATTCAAGTATTCATAGACGTATATGTATAAAAATCCTTAATGTAAAAGTAACTGGATTTCAGATATGCTAATAGATAAGGTAAATCATACTCTTCAACTTGACTGAGAAGGATTACCAGAAAAGGATAGAAACTACTCTGAAAGAACATAAAGTCTTTCTTTGGCAGACTTCCTTATCCACTTAACTCTAGAATGACCATAAAAAGAGGATAACCTTAATTATGAACATCACTAACAGAAACCTCTTACAGTATTTTAATAGAGTAACAGTTCCTCAGCCATAACTATTTCTAGATATCTGATCCAACCAGTTTGGACTGTCCCCTTAGAAATCTGAGAAGAAAATCATATGTCTTTCAGGTAGCCAGATAGATAGGGGGATGCTGACTTGGTCTACATCATGAAACACTCCAGTCATTCTTCCTATGTAAACATTGCATGAAGAAACAAACAACCAAACCAAATCAACCAATCAAACCAAAAAAATCATCACAAAGGTCCATGAGCTCTTGGACTTTATACTCAGAAAGAAATAAGGACCAAGTCCTTAATTCTGCTGATGAAAACCCTTGAATGATTCAATATTTGTACAGAATTAATTAATGAAAATTAATTTATTTCTTGACAAAATAAAAGAGCAAAGATGAAGGAGACTCTAAATTGACTTTATGATTTGTTTGTCAAAATAGATTAAATGTTATTAAATGTCATTTATTATCACTGGAATGTTTGTTCACTGCTTGTGGGTCAGCTCTTGTCATGAGCCTGCATCACATCAAGTCTGTCAGTTGACAGTTTCTTTTTTAAACAGAGATGATTTTTTAGACTTTTTCCAATTCCTGTTTAAAACTAAAGTTCTGCTTAGTGTTCTGAGGATGTGTGGAAGTCAAGTTGATTATCCAAGGAACAAACATTGCATACAGAAATGCTCTAAACAGAAGTATTGACTCTCCTTGTGCTTCAGATTGTAATGTCTTCAAGCCTTCAAAATACTTCAGACATTTTTGTAATATAGCATTAATGTTCAGGTTCCAATCACAATTAATTCTAGAGGAAAACTTCCTCTAATCTTCAATGAAAGCAATATGAAACCCAAAACAGCACCAGGAAATACAAATATGTATTTATAAGGATTCTGAACAGAATGGTATCGCATACTTAGTTTAGTATTTATTTTGTTGTTGTTGTTTGTTTTACTCCATCTTGCTTTGTCTGGAGAATATTTATTTGGCTGGATATTATCTATTTTTTATCTTCTAATTATCATTTTTTAAATTTCTAAATACCTCATTTACAGGGAAAAAATGTATAGGTTTTAAAAATTACTGTCATGTTTTCATATTAAAGTATTTATCAGTTTATCACTAGAAACTTATGTAACACTGGCTCTTTGAGAACACAGATTATAATTCTTTTAATTTATGTAAGGAAATTGAGGTACTAATTAAGACTTTAATTTTCCACTGAAGTTCTTATTTACACTAGTCTTGAAAGACAACTTTTGAAAAATATAACTGTGGAACATGATTAAATTGGTATTTTCTTTTCCTGTTGAGTTTGACATATGGTTTTAATTTTAAAATATGAAAAACATTATTATGTAAGTAATTAAACCAAGCTGTTCTATGCCATTGAATAAGATATCTACACATTTTTTTTTAATTATTTTTTTCTTTCCTTTGACAATGTAAAAGTAAGATCTTTGTATGTTTACCTCTCTAAAGCGCAAATGGTAAAGCAAGGGCATTTGTTTCTTTTAATAGTGAAAATATTTGTCAGAACAAGGTTTATTCTATTGTCAGTATGGAGATACAAAACTATTTTATTCATCACTTCCCAAAAGTTTCAAAAACTTCTGGCACCTCCTTGATCAATAATTAGGTCAGTAAGTAGTGTTACCTTGTAGCACTAAAATGTCTTCCACCCAGTGATTATGAGTTAAGCAGGCCAACCCTAAAAGCTTATACTACTTAAGCTTTCAACTTCATTGGTCAGTCAGCAAACCTCAGAATTAATATTCAGAATTTTGTAGTTACAAATCTGGGTGCAACTATCCATCCCATTATATAGTACAATTTACTAGTCCATTTGAAACAGATGTATTTTCAATGTATCTAGGAATCATTCCATCTTAATTTTTAACCTTCTGTTGTTAGAGGTTTGAATCTTGTGTCTTCCAAGAAATACCTTTCTCTCTGTAAATGAAGATGCAAAATATCATTTTGGACTCGGAAAAGACAATTTTTTTTCTTATCCTGGAAAATATAGTACAAATGTTTCTAGCATAGACTTTTATATATATATATATATATAATATTTATATTTATATTTATGTATAAAAGAGATAAATCAAGTGAGCAAAAATTTGCTGTAAATAATATCAAGAAAAATACTTGAAATATTTTTCATAATGAAATTTTCTAATTTTCCAAATTTACTCAGAAGCGTTAGAAAAAATACTAGGCTTGAGATGTAAGTTTTAAATAAAATATCAACAATCTCCTAATATTTTCTCCCAACATTTCAAGTTATCAGTCCATACTGAAAAGTTGTTTCTAGTTGAGTGGCTTTTCTGTTGTTTTTTAAAAAGTGCTATTAATGAAGTAGTAGCAAGAGATTCTGATTTGTTATGGCATTTTTTCAGACCATGTCTAGACTATTTACCACTTATCTATGTGTATGTTGGAGATAAAAATTTAAGATGAAATTGTTACTATGAAAAGTTGATGGGAACGAGAATAAAATGGAAGAAACAGTGAGGAATGGAGCTAACAAGGACTAAAAGTTTACACAACATAGAGACCATTACAACTGGATAAAAAATGAAATTCACACTTAAAACGAGAAAGAATGCCATGTTAGGGATCTTTCCATAGAAACAGGATTCAAAAGAGTAAGGTCTGTGGAAGAAAGAAAAGTGTGTTTATGACATAGAGCTGTGTATATGTGTGTGGGAGAGAGAGCGAGTGCGTTTTTTTTTTTTTTTTTTTTTTTTTTTTTTAATATGGATATCAGTGAAATACATATTCTTATCTACACTTTTAGCTCTCTGTTTTGGGGTCTTGCTATAGTTTTGGGGTCTTGCTATAAAAAAATCTGTAATCTATTTGAGGACAGGACTATTACAACTGTTTAAGATAGAAGCAGAAGATGGAAGATTTAATGAAATTAAAGTTCCAGTAAACGTGAAAAATCTTGGTGCATCTGATGACTTCTCATATAATATAATTTCCTTACGTCTCCCAATACAGGAATCTAAAAGAGTAGGCAATTAGATCATGCAAAATGGGTAAGCAAGATACAATTTTCTTAGAAATCAAGATCTGTTTGTTGATAGTAAGCCAGTGTCTTACTATAAAGCTGCGTAATAATCAGACAATACTTTACGACTACCATTGCTATTATTTTATTCTAACATTTGCTTCAGATTTTATCTGTACTTTCCTAACAAGAAAAAGAAAGACCATAGTTCAAAGGAGGTTAGAGATCATCTAATCTCAACATAGACTTTATTCTTTGATAAGGCAGGAAATAATAAGAGGACAATCCATTATACAGTTCCTTTTCCTCCCTTTCTTGATCAGTGAAGAAGAAGAAATAATCAGGCATTATTTCTTACTATTGTTATTTAACAATTCTTCACATGCTACACTCATCATTTAAAGTGAACTATTTACTCTTATTCATAGCACATATTTTTTATGATTAAAATAGTGTTTATGAAATTAGGTTATTAGATTAATCTCATCTGATGTGCTTAATGTTGTTTGTAATCTCTGTTTTATCCACTCGATCAAATATGTAAAGCTTGAGTGTTTTTTATTTGTTTCTTTTTCCCTTTTTTCCCCCAAACTATTCCCTCTAGTCTCAGACTTTATTTTTATTTTATTTATTTTTTTTTTTTTTTGCGGAGGGGGATGATTAGGCACAGAAAAATGTATTTTAAATGTTATGATGAAAAGTTCATGAAATGTTCAAGGAAGAGCTTGCCATATGAATTTGCCATGTGTTACATTTCTAGCTTGCAATTCTATGGGATGTTGAATTGCCTTCTGACATATTTAATTACTCTAATATATTTAAAGAAATATCCACTATCATTCTATCTTTTTTTTCTAGTTTTCCTGTTTCCACACAAATCTGATCATAAAATGCCCTTGTTTATTATTTTAGAATTCTACTTTTATTGCCTTACATTTGTCAACATTAAGTTTCAGTTTCTGCTTGTCAACCTGGTTACAGAGAAAATCAGAGTTCATTTAAACTCCACTTGTTACTTGCTAAGTACGCAGTTTTCCACCCAATTTTGTATGATCAGCAAATTTAACAATCTAGGTAATTTATAAAAATTAAGAACAGTAGAAGCCTTAGCAGAGATGACCCTAGTAAAACATCACTAGATACTCCTGTGGTCAGCACTTCTGTGTGTGAATATAGCATTTCTTTATAGCCTTAAACACATTTCAAACCATTTTAAGAAACTGATCTAGATTGTTGCGTAAGGAGAGAGCTGAACTTTAATCTGCTTTTGAACAATAGGCTCAGTGAGTTCCTAAATTTCATTGTTTTAAGACAGAGACGCTAAAACTTACTCTACCAGGAATTATTTAACAAGATAAAAAAAAAAGTTGGCTATTAAAAATAGTTTTCTTGAATCATAACTTAAGGAGGACCAAGTTGCATTGAACCTCTTTTTAATTTTTCTTTGTTCTATCACGTTAACTAAATAACTGATTTATATTACCCTTATCCCTCTCACTGTCAATATCCTCCATAAACCTTTAATTGAAGTTTTAGTTATTTTTAAATTTATCCAGTAATTTATCCTCTTACAAACATATGTATTAATACAGGGCATGATCTTAACTCTAACAATTTTTCAATGATAAGTTTTCTAAAATACATTGTTTTATATTTCAAGCATAATGTTCATATGTTTGATGCTTTAGAATTCACCCCCTTTTTTTTTTTTTAGGTATGTAGGCATACAGGACCTGTATACATATTTTACATACATACATTTACTTTTTTATTCCGTTAACTTGGTTATTTAATTCTGATGTTTTGTTTTCACCTACCCTCCCATTATTTTGGAGAATAGAGTTATATGTCACCACCTTGTGCACCTGTGAAAAATTACATTCGTGCTAGGGAATTTTCCTCTTAGACGGATAACACATGTTTGTCCTTAAATATGCCAGGTGGACAAGAGGAGGCGTGTTCCTCCTCCCTAGTTCAAGGGACAAACCTGTGATCTGCCACACATCCCTACTTTGCTGAATGTTTGATTAGACCAACCTTGAACCTCTGACTTTTTTGTCATTGCCAGTATTATTGTGTGATAGTACGATGACAGATTTTTTAAAATATATTGCATATAAGTGTGTGTGTATATATATATACATATATATATACATATTTATATTGTTACTGACAGGTTTTGAGAGGGTGGGGGAAGCTGAATTTGAAAGGTAATGAGACTGACTCCCCCAGACTGACCTTTAGCCACAGGCAGTGTGGACATCCTAAGCTGTATGAGATAATCCTTCACTTCAGAAGACATAAATAACTTGATGGGAGGATTGAGGAAGTAGGACAATCCTGTGTTGCATTAAAACTCCTTGATCTTATTGCTTTTGGTGAGAGTGCATTGATAGAGAACCTTCCCTTGTGTTAGAAGCTAGCACACACATTTATTTTTGTCTTGTAGGCTAGATTCAAGTGGAAAGGAGAAGTGAGACTCACTGTCTCAAGATGTCTATTGTTAGCATAAAGTCTGTTCTGCATCAATAGCAGAATGACTCTATCCATGTAAAAATCATAGCAGAGGCTGAAGTAGAAAATGATTTAATTTGATCTAAATTTAAAAATGCTGATTTTCACTTAAATGCAGGGGTGATTGGTACATTAAAGTAAAACCAACCAATATTGTCCCCCTCCACCTTGATAAGAATGAGCATTCCCACAATTTAAAGAGAGACTAAAACTCTGGCAGTTTTAAAAATACAGTCTGGACTGTCAGAATCAGCTTCTCTGATGGAGTGGGTGTATTGATGTATAATTTTAGTGCATAACACAGATAGTGATGGCTAAAAAGTCATCCACAAATTGTGAAAGCATGCAAAATCCATCTTCTAAATTATTGAATCAGACATATTTCCACAGTATTTGAGCTATAAAGAACCTAACCTTGATGCATCTTCCCTGTAGGAACATCATGACATTATCTATCTCATTTCCAAACCAGACTTACCAGTCCAATGATGTTTAAATAAGAAGTTGTAGTGGCTCTATTCATTGCATAGAAAAATGAATACATTCATTTTAATTATGATACTTCATTTACTGTGTTAGTTGGAGGCAAATGCTTGTTTTAAGCTCCCATAGTTGGAAAGTGCAGAATTTAAAATATGGTATGAAACTCATTTCATTACTTTATTGTTACTTCATTACTTTGTTGTTATGAAAGGTAACAGCAGCAGGGCAATTCAGTTAAGCTTTAAGTGCTCTAGTCCATTTAACAGAATTTACATTTCACAAATATATAGTGTTGGTCAAATATTTACTGTAAAAATGTATTTTGGGAGGGAAGGTAAGTACTTATGTTAAAAACAGAAAGGAGATTCACAAAGAAAAAAATCCAGGGAACAAAAAAAGAAACTTCATAAAGTGGATGCACTGCACAATGGGAATTATAGGGGGATGGGTAAGCCATAATTTTCATAAACACTCTGTTCTTCAATCTAGTTTATTTGCAAGGATTCAAAAGAGTCAAATGTTCACATGAAGAGCCCAGATGACTTGACTACAATATGAGATGTGCCTACATCTACTTCCAGCTTCGGTAATAAAGCTCACTTTGTTACTTTTATGGAAGCTGTGTTTGAAAGAAAATTATGTAAAATGGCTTACTGAATGCTCTTCCAGTTCTCTGTAAATTCATAGAAAAGCTGATAAAAGACACTAATCAAACTCCTCTTTACTAAGAAAAATAGGCACTATTTTTTAAATCTGTTTAGCCTGCTAAAGTTTAGACTACTAGGTAATGTACATTTTTTACATCCATTTATCTATCTGTGCATCTATGTACCTATGTATCTATCTTGTCTTTGAAATGAAATGAGAAAGAGACTGTTTTGTAGCTCTGGAACATATGGACTCTTTCAAACCTCTGCTGTACTTGCTCTGGCACTACCTTCATGTTTCACAGTCTATCGTACCAGTTGTTTTCAGACATGGTTTCTACAGCTTTGGTGATGATAAAATTGTTTTGAAGGAAGGCGTCAGCCTGTGCGCTTTCTTTTTTTCTTTTTTTTTTTTTTTTTTTTTTTTTCCCAGGGACCATGTCATATTCCTTTGACATAGTCTTTGTCCAAGAATAAGGCAAAAACCTGACAAATTTGAAGTATTTTGCTAACTTAGGATAAGATGCCAGCCTTCAGTGAAGATAGTGTAACTTTCGAGACAGGAGCCGTTGTGCATTCTGGAATTTGCATTTTTGCTGTTTGCATTTTTGGAAACAAGCTCAATTTATTTGTTTCCATGTGGCCCATTAATTTTTAAGCACCTTTTTCAGCTCTCTAATGAAAAAGCTTTGTTTTGATTTTTAGAAGCTAGCAGCGGTAGGAGAGGTTTTGGGGGATCTCAATCCTGATTCGTCCTTTAGAAACAGGCTACAGAACTTTCTGATGGTTATCAAAAACATGATGATATGACACAGACTTTTTCAACAACTGCCCATCAAAATGACAGATGGAAGATTCTTAAGAAAATAAGAATAAATCCTCTAGCACTTGCAGTTACTATTGCTAAATCATTCACATCCCTTTTTCTCGGTACTAAAAATTCTTATGAGATATCATTAGACTGTTACAACTTATAATGGAAAAATCAATGCAGTAAGAAAATTAAATTTTACTGAGAGCCTTTAGGCAAAATGCAATGTGAAAATGCATTTTAGGTTCCCTTGTGGTTCAGAGGAAAAGGAAGAAATGGAATCTAGGTTAGCTGTCAGTGCACAACAGTTTTTAGAAGCAAGCACAACAGCCTGTGAACTAAACTCTTTCTTAATGTATTTCTTCCTTGATTACTTAATAATGTGAAAATAACCACCTTAATCTGATCATTTAAAAGGTCAGAAGTCTCTTCTACCTTTTTAAAAAGCCAGTCTTTGGTCAAAATCAATGAGTAGATTCATCTTCCCAGGAAGAAGATTTAACAGAAGGAAAACTGATTCATCTGCTAAGGTATACGGCAATGACATCTGAACCCCTGGAGAGACAGTGAGAGTGAGAGTAGCTAAAGTGGAATGAGGTGATTGTGGTGTAATCAAAAAGAAGTCGATCAAAGCTGCCAACAAGCTCTTGTGGAGAAGTGACATATATACTACATTTGGTATACTTTGTAATCACTGTAAGTGGTCACTGTCTCTTGCTGGCAGACACACAGCAAACACAAGTTGAAACACATTACAGATTTAAAGGTTGTTGTTGTTATTATTATTATTATTATTAAAACCATCCCTCAGAAATCTGTACTTGGGGTTGACTATCTTAAAATAAGAGAAATGTTCCTAATAATTACTGATGGTCCATGTTGAATTTATAGGAGCAAAAATTCAGGACAATCAAAATTCAAGTTAGAAGACCTTTAGTCTCTGTTGTTAAAGCAAATGTGTTTGACTTATATGTAAACTATAAGTACATTTACAAATTTTTAAATTGAATAGTCATTCATGACTTGCTCATGTAAGCATGATTAATTGGCTTTACGAAGCTCCTTCATAATTAACAGTAAGCTTGTTCAGCAGCTAATTTCTTAATATTTTTTCCAGCTAATTTTTCTGAGTGACTTTAGTCTTTGAAAGAGAATTTATGCAGACACAAGCATATTCCTGTTACAAGCTCCTTTAAGAAACGCACGCCTGCTTTCATAGAATGTGTGTATGTACTATGTATGTTTATGTGTATAATTAATATGTGTAAAATGCATATACATGTTAGCTGTTTACACCCACACATTCACCCATTAGAAATTGTGTCTGCAAGAATTTATTTTTAGCACTTTTGATTTCTGATGCTGAAACTGAATGTTTTGGCAAAGTGTAGTATGGCTTTAACTTTATTTTTAAGCAGAAATATTAAAAAATGAAAAAAAATATAGATACAGGCTATTGCTGATTGGTTGAAGAAACTGTGCTTTAAAGAACAAAAAAAAAAATTAAAACTCTATACTATGAATATATATTTTACAATTAATATTCCTGTTAATAATAGTACTTGATAGCTCTTGTGAGCATTCTAGGAATTACTATGCTGACATATGATCTCGTAAATTTTATTTTTATGAACAGGTTAATTTAGACCTGGAAGTTCAGGCAGCAAATGTGTTCGTGTATGTGTATGTGCTTATCAACTACTATCTCCCGCACCTTTATTTGGGGATTTAACAACCTTCACTGGTGAAAAGTCTCCCTAGTCTCTTTTGTGTAGTACATAGAAAAAAAAATGTTTTTAGTAACCTCCAAAGCATAAACTCAAATCTGTTTAGCCAATCAAGACTCCGCAGAAGACACCTATTCAGAAGGGAATATCCTATCTACACAGAGATTTGAATTCTTTCTAAATGGAATTTTCTTTGCTACGCTCATCTGAGGTGCTGTGCAAGCTCAGGTTTGATGGACTAACTAGCTTGCTGACCTTCCTGTCAGAGAGTGGAAAAAGGGTAATGGATATAAAAAGAAAATGCATGAATGGTCTTTTTACCTGAGTTTTTGACAGTCAAATTTGTGTTCAACAAGACAAAATAAGCCTACTTGCAACAGACACTTCTGTGAACAATACACAGAAAATATAAATAAATATTTTTAAGATTTAAATTCATCATGCACATGTATTCTCATTGTTATCAGTAACAAGGAGTCTCCACAAATCTCATTGTCTCAAAAGGAGGCATATGTTTTTTAGGACCTTCTGTCTAGTGTGTCTCTTTTCATCCAGATAGGTAGAGTGGCTTCCTCCAAATAGTAATTATATTTCCCACCACAATTTTCTTGCCATATTGAATCTTTCGTTTGCTTTCTTGCATCAGTAGAAAAAATAGGCTAAGGTAAGATCTTAGAGTAATATATGTCATCCTTCCTTGATATCATAGATTTTCCATGGATTTGGGGAGGGAGGTCAAGAGGTTTCAATGTAAACTCTACTCTGTTGGTTTGTCTGTCCTCAGGAGGAATTGGAGGAAGATGGCTGTCCATAATTTCACATGTACATTTTTTTCCCTCTAGCTTATCTGTTAAGTGAAAGTGAAAAGTCATGCTGATTATCTAGCACTTCAGTGTGGTGTGTCTCCAAATAAGCCATGCGTAGGAAAGAATGCAGCATTTCTCAAAATCTTCTTCCCTGGAAGAAATTTTGCCATGAGAAAAGGCAATCTAGTCCTTTAATAGGTACTTGCAACCAGAACTAATGTCCTAAATTAATAAGCTCTTTAAGTCCATTACACCATCTTTGGATGCAGTGGCGATAGTTTCCAACCTGTGGCTATTATTGTAACATAGATCTCTATTAATAATAATAATTACAGTGGCACTAGCAGAAAAAGCTGAATATTAGAATTTGAAAGTCAATCACTTCATAATCTCTCCACTCTCCCCTCTGTTAAAATAGTAATATACTGTCCTTGTATACTGCATAATTTAACTATCATTATTGTGATGCATATTACTAGTGTCAAAATATACTTACTGTAGAATATATATATTTAGACATTTTATATAACTTTCACTTCTTTAAATTCTTGTTGAAAATTCTGTTCGGGCATGTGCTAAGTTCTTTGTTTGAAAACCTCTGTTTCAGCGACTTCAGTGAGGGCTGCCCTAGACCCATGTGCATATCTGCAGATGAGTAAATTTCTATAGAGCCATAGAAGAAGTAGATCTTATGAAAGCTTATTTCACCTATAGCAGCTTCTGCTAATAAAAAGACCACCCTTCTGCATATACCAAATTACATAGTTCTTTAGATTGATGAGAATTTGAGAGACAACATCTAAATAAGTGTTGTGCTACCTTGCTTTCTACTCTTGATTTGTAAATGAAGCTTTTTTTTTTTTTAAGGTGTAAGTATATTTAAGTATATGAAATCAATCTACAGAAGATTCGCTTCTCTGTAGTGATATTAAGCTATTTAAAGGAACAAAACAGAGAAAGAGTAAAGAGAAATCTTGGTAGTTGAGAAGATGAATACAATTTGCATGGATTTTTAGAAAGACACTTTAATTCTAGTATCTAGCAACTGGAAGAATACTAAATAACTTGGATATACTAATTTCAGTGAGGACCTAGAGATGTTACTTCAAGATCTAAGTCTAAATAGTAGTTGTGGATCTTCTTTTGAAAGGTGAGGGGCACCTGTGTTTGTATACACAGAAAGTATACATAGAGTTAAGGCATTGACTTTTGAATTTATTAAGACCCACAATGAGCACCACCAGCTATAGACTCCATAAGTAAACAGCCAATGAGTTAATGTATAGTATACAGTTATGGTAGGATTTCTGATTTATAATGTGGTATAAATCAGTATGATAAAAATACATGAACATGAGATAGTTTCTTTTATGAGTAGTATTTACAGGGTTTGAATTTATTCACAGGAAAGCACTAAGAGGTGCATTTTAGCAGCTGCACTAAATATTTCAGAACAATGTTTCTTTTAGCAGTTTTCAGACCACAGCAGTTCTATACATGATATACTCATCAAAGCTTTAAACCTCTGTGCCACATTTCCGTGTGAATTTGACAATGAACATAGGAAAGCTGGTGAGAAATAACTGCAGTTCAAACTTCAAACTGCACTTCAATCTGTGCCTTTCAAGCTGTTCCACAGCAACAACAAAACAAAAAAGAAGAGAATAAGCAAGTCCTTAATTGTCTTACACTTCACCTCTTGGTAATGTAATGACAACTGACCTAAAATCATAGACTCATTTCTGCTTTCTTCACTTTTGAAAATATATATTTTATATGTGGCCTTAAAAATATTTTTAATATATATAATACTACTATTATTACAATATTACTATTTTGCCCAATTAATAACATCTCTTCTTTTTATGTACACAACAGTATTGATAACTCTTTTTTGAGATGTACATCTATCTTTGAAGATTAACTGAGTACCGATCTGTGACTTGCTGATATATCTTTAGTATGCTTATATTTTTCAAATGGAGTTAATTCTTTTTCATAGAATTGCTGCTAAAGATTTTACACATGCTTGAAAGATTAAATGCAAGCAGCAAATTCTTCTGTTCTCCTGAAAGTCAAGATGATACTTTTCCTGTCACTTAATTCTTTATTAGTTTTTTTTTTAGATAAAACAATTTTGGTAAATTTATTTATTTATTTATTTATTTAATTGAGTTTAGTAATACACGGAAAAGTTACTGTTTCACAGTTAAAACATTTGTCACTCGTACTTTTTCCTAAAATACTTTCTTGGAAGATCATAAGAAGGAAATAGATGGCAATCACGAATCCCAGGCTTTACCTGATGAGAAACTGTTCATATGAGACACTGCAAATGCAAATTGTATGGATTTTGAGAGACTTTTCAGACTTTGCTCTCCCTAGGCTTATGCACATCGTAGACACAGGAGTCATGCACACAGATCCTAACGAGAATCTGAATTTACCTACTTTTTAAAAGTTGTTTTATCAGCTCTTGGGAAGACAATAACCATAATTCAAAATTGTGACTAAAGGGTGGTCAGTGTAACAGGGTCTGAGTGCACCCAGTGGAATAGTTGTGATAACTAATAAAATAGTGACTTTCTTTCTACCCCACGCATTGCTCAAGTTGATACGACGTTTTTCTGCTCTAACAAGGTGAAGCTAACAAATCTTCGCTTTTGAATGTTCCCTGATATTTACAGGACTGGCTTTTCCTAGATTGCATTCAAATGCTTTTGTTATAATTTAATCCAAAAATCCAAAAATCCAAAAATCTGTTTGCTTAAAAATAATTGTTCTGTCCCATTTACTAATTATACATAACACCAAAAATAAAATATCAGAAGTTGAGCAAGTCTATACCATTATAAATATTATTATTTGTACAGTGCAGTGGGTGCTACATAGGGTGGTACATAGATATTTCATGTTTTTGAACAAGTAATGTTGTTGTTCAACAAGTTGTTCAACTTGTTGTTGTTAAACCAGTGTTGAACTTGTTCTGAGTTTTCTGATTCCCTTCAGTCTTAAGAAGAAAAGAGTGACCGTATGCTTAAATTATGTGGAGCAAGATGGCAGCTTAGAAAATTTTGGTCATTGACCTGTCAAAAAGACAGATCATTTTGTTAGCAACATGGGTGGTAGTTTCCACACATTTAAAGGAAAGTGACAGCTTCAGCTCTAGTGGTTGGAAATAAAGGTGGTAAATTGATACCACTTGAAATATCTGTTTGGATTTTGTAGCACCTTTTTTTTTTTTTTTTAACAGAAAAGAAAGTCTTTCTAACTTTATTTATTTATTTATTGCTTAGCAGAGACTACACAGGCAAAATAAGAGAGAAACAAGTGAGAAAGTGTGTTCCTCATTGGAAAATGAGCATGGGAAAGAGTGGCACAAAAGCATCTATTTCATAAATCTGTCTCATATCTATAAGATGAAAGTATTTGAGAAATGGATTGTGTAACTGTTGTGTAAATAGCATGCAAATTATTAGAACTAGGAAGTCATGCAGATCCTTGTGGAAGACATTCCTGTGTAAATGGCATACACAGGAATATGTCAAAAAGTAACATCAGCAGCGGGAGAGTTCCCCAATTCAGCTAAGGTCCCGGAGAAGACTGCCCAGGGGAGACATTTGTCTGTATTTTTCTACTTTTGAGAACAAACAGCTTTGAAGATGCATGGCACCAAGCAACTTCTGTCTCCAAAAGTTATAGACAGGTATCATTAAAATCCTTAAAATGAATGGAGGTCAAATGACCTTTTATATTGGTTTCAATATTTTATATAGCCGACATATTTCTTTTCTATACATATATTTCCATCTGTTCTATGCTCTTCAAGAAGGCTCCATGATAACAAGTGACAAAAAGAATTAGCAAGATAAACGGCAAGAATTGAAAGGCAGATGCAAAGCAACTCCAGACACTGAAAATTGTTTTTAAGCTCCTTCTTATTTATACAACAAATAAGGAAATCTCTCTGCTGTGTAGACATAGTAAGACTAATGATTTTAAGAAAATCTTCAAGATATGGATTTAAATCATTGCTGAGATTTAATAAGCTCAAGTCTCTTTACTATGCAAATCTTATAGATGTGTTTAATATGTTATTCCTTGCTTCTTGTCACTGAGTCCATTTATATTCCTGCAAAAGTCTTTAAAATGATGTGTTTCTGAGGAGACTGTATCAGCACAGGTTTTAATTAATGCTAGTGATAAAGTAGTATTAAATTCAGAGATCACAATCCAAACTATGAATGTGAAGAGTTTAAAAAATGCATAATCAGCCACAGTTGGATCACGGATAGTACAGTAGTCTTTGTCTTAAAAGTAATTTGGGAATAAGTCTTTTTTTTTTTGCACAGCAATCAGACGATAGTGTGGTTTTGTGCTTTACCCTTATTAGCTTTCTACAATTGGCACTGTGGAATGGGCTACAACTTCCGTCATTATCTTGTATTTGAATATTAATTTGAAAGCAGAGTCAAAAGGCTAGCAAATATTGCTGGAATTTCCTCCTACTCTGATTTTCTCAGTCACTTTACAATTCGATGCAAAAAAAATGAGTTGCGTATAATTTGTTGGGATTTCTGTTGAAAGAAGAGTGAATGTATGTGAGTTGTGTGGATGTGTGCGGATTCACATATTAGAGCTAATTTATACTAATTTTATTAAGCTGACTAGCGACAGAACTTTATGGTGAGAAAAATAAAGCCACAAATACGATTCAATAAATATATCAATATCTTAAAATTATCAAGGGAGAACATATAAACAAGTATGAGGTCAACATTAAATTATTTCCTGTTAGTCTTGACTTTAGTAAAAACAATAAGAAAACTCAATTTTGATGTATATCTATAGCTCATTCAGTTTATTCTGTTTGTGCTATTTATATTATATTCCAATGAATAACCTAGCTAATAAAAAAGTGTAAAAACCTCTATTGGATGAGAAGTCTTTCAGCATTGTAACTTACCTTTGTTGGTATCAGCTGCTTTGTAGTAGAAAGAAACAATATATTTTCCCTCATGATTTGTATTTGATATTGGTCAGGTAAGTGGAACTGTAGAATTACATATTTGTTTCCAGCTAACAGGAACCTACAGGGACTGGTAGCTATGCACAGCTAATAGATGACATAAGTCCTATTGTTGAATGTGCATTTTAATCTTAAACTCTTGCCAAGTTAAATTGATCTTATAAGCAATAAATGAGCAATTTTTAACATGAAGGGATTATCTGAAGAGAATATTATAAGAGGAGATCAAACAAGAAGTGTTTCTGTGGAAGGATTAGACATCAGGACAGTGCATTTCAATAGAATTAATGTAGTAATAGCAAGAAACTACCTACAAGCTTGCCTTTTCCAGAAACAGATCTTAGGATTGAAGAGGGTCATAAAGCTTTGAAAAGATCTGTCAAGAAGGAAGGTGAGACTGCGCTGTCAGCTCACAGGCAGGAACTCTCAGACTTAGAAAAAGAGCTATAAAGTGCAAAAAAAAGGGTTCTATACCAAGACACTTATGCATATTCTACCATGAGAACAGAGCGTTTTCTGGGATTAGAACACTTTCAGAATTTTGTGAAAAACAAACCAAAGAACTTCAGTTAAAGAAAAAAACATGCTACAGAAAAAAAAAATCAAAAAACGCTTTGCTATTCCTATTTTTTTTCCTTTTGCGCCAGTCAGACTGCAGCGGGAGGTTTATATTTGATTTTTTGCCTCTGTCTACAGCAGGGCTGCATTCTCTCAAGAAAGTGGAGTCCTGAGAAGAAGAGATACTGTTTTACTTTGGAGACATAGTCGCTGTTGGCAACGGAGGGAGAGCATTTCAGTGAGAATAGTGTGGAATAGTAAGACACTGGGAGCATGCAGCTAGAGATGGCAGGTACAATGTTTTTCAATGAGTTAGTTAGTGTGCATTACAAAAGAAATGAAGAAAATTTCCAAACAAGAATTCTTTTGCACGGAGTGAAGAAGGAAGAGGTTCTGCAAAAGACTGGACTGAAACTGAGAAGCCAGTGAAGATACTGTAGTACAGACATATGGATATTGTTGTGTTATGATACAAAAGTTGATGGTATTGTACAAATAGACACAAAAAATATCAGTAGATGGCTGGAATAGGAAGGTATGCACCCAGCATACCTCCCCATTCTAGCTGGGAACTGAAACTACTAAATGAATCACAATGCCCTGTGAAACGCCTTGGTCCTTAAGAAGAGTGAGACAGTAAATGTGCAGACAATCTTTAGAAAGATGTTCCAGGGAGATAATACAGAGAACTAAGGACTCTAACATCTCTCCTGGGCAAGTTATTGTACAGGATCCAATTATTGGACATGGGATAAATATAATGTACTTGAAAAAGAGTCAATAAACCTTTAAAGGGAAGTCTTACTTTAAAATCCTTTGCAGTATTTTGAGGAAGTCAGGGAGCGAGAAGAATAGGAGCATGCTGTTCTACATAAGTGTCCCTTCAGTTGCTGATCACATCATTTCAGGAAGAAATGACTGCAAATTCCAAATTCTGTTTGGAGTGTAAAATTAACACCATTGGGGGAGTGAAGGCCCAACAGTTTCTTCTGAGCAAGCTCTAGCACAGCTCTTTCCAGTTTCCAGAGTTAAAAAACTGACTGACCATGCCTGCAGATTCTACAGAAGTAAGGCAAAAATTGTCCTAGGTTTTCTTACCTGGCGCTGTAGCAAAACAGCTCTACTCTTTTCTCGTAGCTACATCTGCTTTTCCAGAGACCTGAAGAGAGAAGGCATAGGAGATAGCATGGCTCTGTGCCATAGTAGGTTTCTCATCACAGGGGAACTAATTGCTTTAGGGTTAATTTTGCATCTTTCTGGCTGTTGTATGCTAAAAATGGCTAACTGTCTTTAACTGTGGATGTTTATGGTACAGTATAGTTGCCAGTTAAGCTGCAGTTTATATTGAAAGAGAAACAAGTAATACTGTTATTAATGATGATTTTCAAAATTCTTGCTCCATGTACATTTTTTTTGCTTCTTCAATTTTGTGTACTATTTACTACTTCCTATTCCAAAAAAAATCTGCAGATGCAACTGTCTTTATTTTTTTTTCAGAAATGTCTCATTAACCATTTAATTCTTATCTTGACCTTCCAACTGACATTGATATTTTCTTTCATTACTTCTACTCAAGTGTTCATTTTTATATACTTTATATTATAAAAGGTTATCTTACCTACAGCCCTATGTATATATATGTGCATATATTTTATTAATACATATGGTACTTGGCATTTTAAACATACCAACTGCATGTTCGTTTGTGAATCACATTATTTATTATTATTATTATTATTATTATTATTATTATTATTATGACAAGCATTCTGGTCTGGAAGAGGAAATTTTATGCAGATAAATAAAACATCATGCAATTCTTACTTTTCTGGATCCCAGTGAGAAGGAGCCTTTGGATGTAATAACAATATTGTAATTCTGAATGCAAGTGCAGCAAGCCAGATGAGTGCCATCTGTATACTCACTACAACAATCTTGGATCATAGTATGTGTTGACCAGACCTCTATACCTCAGAAACAGACTTGTTTTGTTTGGTTCACAGAAGATTACAACTGCCTAGTGTATATTTACTAGGACATGCCTAAATATGTGTCCTATCATAACTCCACAGAAGCATTAGATTTCACCCAATTCACTTATCATTCACTCTCTAGTGTCTCAAGGTGTGATAGGCGTTCAATAAATTCCCAGAGAATGTGCCTGGAAAAACACTATTATGATAATTTTCCTGTTTTGATATTAGAGTAATATTTTAGGATGCTGTATCTGCTCTGTTGAAACAATCTCCAAATCATGGAGAAATTCTTGAAAAATTGCTGACATTTTCATCAGTCCTGAACAATGTTGACAATTGCTTTTGATGGCACTATATTTCAGCAGTATCTGTTCTGGGGAAAAAAAAAGGAATACTCATCTTTGATTTTAAATGAATTGGTGCATATTTCAGATTATAATACCTAGCTGATTGTGCTTGCCTCCTGTGGAAATCAAAGGTGACTGATGTTTAACAATGCTGCAGTAAGTCTGCATTGTATTTCTTGTTTCAACTTTGTATAGAATTTACATCACTGGAAGGTGGTGTGTTCTTGAAGAGCTTGCTGAATCACTCCCTCCCCTTCAGCAGTAACTTAGTCTCGATATTCTTCCAAAGTACAAATCTTTCCCTTGTAAATTCATGCAGTATGCTTATTTATGCAGACAAAAGTAATACGATTGTTCTATTAAGATCACAGAATCAAAAGATTCTTCTCTTGTCACTTCATATTTCAGCTCTGCAAACTATCAATGCTATTTGTAAAATAAATCCTGTATTCTTATCACAAAATGGTTAGGTGTAAATGAGCAGATAGTGTTCTGGCATCTCTTATGAAGAAATAGGGATCATGCTAAAACCAACATATGGTCCTTAATTTTTAATTAGGGATTCTGAAGAGTTTTGATAACTTGAGCAGAGATAATGAAGGAAAAATATTTCCTACAGCAACTGTAAGGCAGAATACATTTGCATTTTCTTGTTTAGGTGTAGCTTTTCAATTTCTGTGGAGAAGTAAGTCTGAAATTTTAGAAAAATCAGGAAAAAAATTACCTTAGTGCAAAAACTCCAGACTGGGGAAAAAATATGCATGTATTTAAATAATCCTTATATATATATATATATATAGTTACTAAGAAAATAAGTTTTACACAAATTGTAATACAGTTTTAGATTATTTATTTAATTTACAAGAATTCCATGGTGTTCATGAGAATTTTCAGAATGACTTTCTGTAGGAAACATTTTGCCATTAATTGAGAGAGAGGGAATTTGCAGTCCTGAATTCCATTTACAAAAATCACTGTATCAAGAAGAGTGTCTTTAGGCCCAGTGCAAATACTAAGCATTATTAAGAGTTTAGAGTACTGAAAGAGTAATGTTATGAAATATTTATATAATTTATAAAATTCTGCTGTGAATGTATTATGTTCTAGAGCATACCAAACAGATATGCATGGTGTTCACCTTAGAAAGTTTATAACTTGATTGCAACAAAAATGAAGAAAAAATGAGTCCCCAGAAGGAAGTTTAGGGCTTATGAGTAATGAAATGAAAGGAATAGAGGCTTTGTTTCTAGAAAGGGGAAATAAATTTGGTATGGTAGGGCATGGATCTCTGGTGAATGAGAATGAGCAAAGTTGGATTAGTTAGTAGAATACAGTATTAATTTGTGTATGTCATAAAAAAGCTATCATGCCAAAAATAGTTGGTCACAGCTGAGATACAGGAGCAGCCAGTCCAGTTTGAATATTATTTTCCAACAGTTTTGTAACAAAGAGAGACTTGGAAAATGAAGGAAGCCTCATCACAGTTTGCTGTTGGTGTTCAGGGTGTTCAGAATATAGCATCCTTCAGATGCAACTTTGTATGAAAGCATCAGTGTATGGAAAACTAATTTGTTTCTGAGACAAAACTTACTTTTGAATTTGAAATTAAATATCTGGCTGATCTCTTTTCAGTTTCTTAAACTAGCTTCTGTGTATATGTTGTCTTTAAAGGTGACATTTAGAAAAAAAATTCAAACATACTTTTGAAGTTTTAACATTACTTATGAGCAAATGGATCATTGCTCTAATGCTATCTTTTAGTTGCTTTAATTCATTCAGAATCAAGCAAAACAACCCTATGGTTGCTTCTTCTACACCAAGTGAAAGAATGCATTGTCGTTGTCGTATCTACTGTGAAAGAATAAATTAAAAAGAAAAAAAAAGAGAGTTTTTTACTAGAAGTGTTCAAAGAACATTTATTTTTACTAAAGTGAAATAGTTTGAAAATTGGTTAAAAAAAGAATCCTATGCTGTTGCCAATCCTAGAGAATAACTCTCTTCCTTCAGAAATGTACTCAGGTCATAAGGAGCTTGATCAGACTTCTTAACAGCAGAGTATTATCTCTGTCTATGCAAACGACTTGCAAAGAATTTGAGACAGAAAAAATAGGTTGCAAAGAGTACAATGCATAAAACTATAATACCTTGGATGAAAATTTTCATTCCAGTGTGGAGTGGAGTTCAAGAAAAGGTCTGAAAATCCAGGTAAGTGTATCACTTCCATTGCTTTACAAGAACATTACAGAAAGTCAGACAATGACTGCTGTGTCTGTGCTTTTTTAGGATATCTGCATTCACTGTTTATGGACAATTAAATGTCCGAAATAGAGATGACCACAATCATCCTTTTTTTTTTTTTTTTTTTTTGACAATAGATCACTGAATAGATAGATCACTGATCACTTTATCAAAAGATAAAATCTCTTGATCCAGGTGGTAAGGGAGAGAGGATGTTATTATGTTAAACAAAACAAACAAAAAGTGACTTTTTGTCTTGCTTCATGTGAGAAGTTGTAAACCAGGTTTCCTAAACATCCAGGAACAGGTACAACTTTCTCTTTTCTAGGTTTCCCAAGTGATGTAACGTTTATGAATTCACAATCTCTTGTCCTGTAACATTTTGATGCATATTAACATTATTCTAAAGACCATTTGCACTCTCAAAAATAAATGTGGCACTTATAGTGGCTATAATTTCGTTTGTACAGTGATATGGTGGGGCATCAGGAAGACACCTTGGACAGAAGGGTTATAGTTAGGGAGAGAATTGGCTGAAAGAAAGAACCAAAATCCTTGCTTGGCCAGTACAGTATACTCCAGAGTTAAGAAGTTAGTGACTAATCTAAAAATAATAGCTAAAATCTATGTGTGTATGTGTGTGCACACACGGGTGCACATGTATGCATGTGTGTAAATATATGCATATATTCTTACCATCTAACCTGGTGGGGTATTTACTTAGTGTGTACACACAGAGGTGTGTCTACAATAGGCAGCAAAATCTTCTACAAATTCTAAGATGATCTTTATTCAAGTAGCTCTGGCAGTTATAGTGAATATAGTGGACATTAGGATGCCAGGCTTTTTCTATAAGTTAATTTATTTTATTCTAATGGAATCTAATAGTATTGTCCCAGCCATTAAAACAATGCTATTACTGCATGAAGAGAAGATTCTTTTATTTGTTTGTTGAATCCCATTCTGCATTTTTCTATTGTTCTGGTCTTTGTTTTGCACCTAACATGAATGAGTGAGGTTGTTAGCCTTTCAATGTTATGTTCTTTGTGCAGAGATATATTTATGATTTCATATTTTCCTTTCTTCTACTGTAGAATTAGACCTTCCATGGAAATGCTTTCCATGAAAGCATCTTCTATCTGAAATTGTGGAATTTAGCATCATAGTCTGTTATGATGTGTTTTGACAGTGGAAATGGGTCACACACTGCTTTTTAATATTGGATTCCATAGGTAGAACAATAAGCAATATATTTTTTTCCCCTCTTTGGTCGCAGTGCAATTCACGTAAGGTGGAATATTTTACTCTTTGACTGGGAGAAATTTAAGGCATGACACCATCAGCCAAATGGGTTTCTAAGTAAGGTACTCAAGAGAGAATCTTTAAAGAAAATACGTTATAAGTGGTATATTTACAAGCTATCTTGTAGTCGATCTATTTTTCTACTTCAGTTTTGCAAAGATTTTTATTTCTCTTTTATCATCAGTGTCAATATCAGAAAAATAATACAGTAACTTGTCTGCTTTTTTCTTTTTTTTTTTTTAATTCTTAGTCTGTGAGAAAAGTATGGTAAAAATATATAAGTACAGTTTCTTTTGCAGACCCTACAGAGAGACATTTACAGATTATGTTTGTGATTGCTAAATAGCACAGAAAACATATGGTAGACAGATATACAGTGTGGACAATGTGAGATAGATTATTTCACCATTTATACTATTGCAAATCCTTAGAAAGTCATGTCCCTCTTCCTTTTAATATTTTTTATGCAAATAGGTGTACTTTATTGATTGGATTTTGCTTATTATAGTGTATTTATTATAGAAATCGCAAAGGATGCGCGTATAAATATTACCATATATTTCAGATGGCTATATTTTGGTGGGGAGGGGATTCCTGTGTCTGCAGTTGCTGGGCCTGCTTGCATAGACCCAAAAGAGTTCATGATCAGAGATTTATCCTTCAGAAAGTCAATGCTTTTGTGCTGTATCTCCCCTATTGAGGGTCAGTGTCCAGCAAACAGCGTATACATTGTAATTCCTTCACTTAAAAAAAAAGAAAAAAAAAAAATCCTCTGAACCTTCAGATTTATGTGTTTCAGTTTTCTTTAAATCGTTACATAGCAATTAAAGCTATGACTGCAAAGTAAGTAGAAAAGTATATTTCATATCCTTTCAGTGAACTAATAAAAAATTTATGCCATTTTATAAAACAGTACAAGCTGATGCAGGGTTACAAGGGATTGGAAGTAGGATGTTATTATTAGTACAGAGCATCTGTGTTTATAAAGCAAATTTTGTCATTATATCAGCAACTATATCTTACTGTGGTTTATGTAGATCAGAAGTATAATGTGCTAGTCATTCAATATTAAAAAAAATCACAGCACAGTGCTGAATTTTAAGGTGATTTTAGGACATGGTAATTTACAAATTAATAACTGTTTTTGAAATAAAACTATGGTCTTCTATAATGATAGATATACCTTTCTACTTTATGGAATTTAATAGGACTTCAGATCTCTTTACAACAGGCAACCATAGCAACAAATTTAATAATGGCTTGTAAGATATTTATATGTATATATATATATATATAATTATTTCTTTGTGACTGACACATTTTTCCACTGATGTTTTTCACTGTTTCCTGTTAGGATTTCATTCCTATAGAATTTTCTTTTCCTTGTAAGTATTGACCCCCAGTTCCTCCTCCTAAATCCTCTATAAATGCAACTATTTTTTTGTTGAAGAGATGAGTGTAATATTAATCTTGTCAAATATAGGTGTGTGTAGCATGATCTGCGACATACTGGTAACACAGGAAGTCATATTCTCCTAAAATATTCAGATATGTTATTGTTTTTAATTTTAGTTCCTATTTTATAATAGTCTTTGAATACAAAATTAGACAATTAAAAATAATACTCTGGACATTTACAGTTCTCTTACTCAAACTGAAATTTTGCATAGGTTACTGTAAACTATAATCGCATAGATTACTACCTGTAACTGCACCCGTATATTGCATCCAGTTTGTATCCTAATTTGTCCATATTTCTTCACTAACTGTTGCACTACAACTTGTGGAATTTACATCGACTGCAGGAACCCGTTCTATGGAAAAACAAGAATTTATGGTTAGTAGTAGTAGTTAGTACTGTTAGTAGTTAAAATTTTTAGCAATCTAATGACAGAACTATTTTTATATGTATGTCACAGGGCCTAAAACAAGAGTAATATTAACGTTTATTGTTCAGAGGACCAAATTGTTACAGTTCAATCACATTAATGATTCAATTACAAAAGACAAATGCAAACCTTGTAGTGTTTTTCCATTTCCAGTTTCATGATCCCACTTTCTCTGCCCTATTGAACCTTCAGGTCACTGACTGGCACTGTGGGTGTGGAGCACAGAGCAAATTGTCACTACCCAAAGGCCTCAGCTGTCAGAGGTGTCATTGCTATCCCCAAAACTGTATTTTACCCATTTCCTGAAGCTATATTTATTTAATGGCTGTTAATTGGCCATTGCTGAGTTGTTTATTGCATTTGTCATCCAGTATCTTAACGTACCTTCTCTTGCAAGGATGGTTATTAGACCATGCCTGCAGTCCTCTGCTCTGCATTTTTATTGTAGAGTGATAGATAGTTCATCCAACACAGAGTAACAGCTTATTATTACTACCTGCTACTTACAGGTATATAAATAACATTAAGAGTTGCACAACCAATTGCACAAAGCTCAGCAGAAGCTAAAACAAATTATTTAATAGTCATATGGTCAATTACTATTACAGCTAAACAAGCTAAACCAGAATGCTAGGCAGTCCAAAACAAGCTCACACAAAACTGTACAAATCCTGTGTCTTGTGTTTTTAGCTTAAGACAAAATTTACAAACTTATAATAATAATAACAGCAACATATTCACTGGGCCGCATGACTTCACATATCTGATGCTCATTCACCAAAGATGAAAATGTATCATAATCTAGGATATTGGCCATTCAAAACGAGCCCCATCCCTTTAAAAAGACAGCTACTCTTATCTGTCATTTACGTTACTTATATATTCCTGCTTTCCATCCATGACATGCTTTACAGAAGGAAGCATTATATAGTGCTTTACAGAAGGAAGCATTATTATCCAGCTATAGAGATGATTTAAAAATTGACATGTAAATTGCATTCCTATCATCCAAATAGCAGATTAGTATCACAAGTAGAAAAAAAATTCGTAGTGACAGCATCTCTCAATTCCTAAAATAAATCAAATTCATAAAATATTAATTGTCATTATCACTATTGTTTTCTTTTCCTGACTACTATTGCTAGTTGAAAGTTAGGAATTTGTGATTTTTAAGATTAAAGATCTTTGCCAGTCACTACTGAGGCAGTAGTGTTATGCAACTATTACCTGAGGCTCTACTTACACATCTGCTGATTCATTGCTCTGTAACATTATTTCATGATAAACAGATTAGAAAATTAGAGAATCAACACATTAACATTACAGCAATTGGAATATTTTCTCCACTATGATGTTTTCAAAACTTATTTGTATTTCTGGATGGAGCATAAGGGATGGATTCAGAATTTCCCTTCTGAATCCTTCTCTCTTCCTCTTTGGTCAATGAGTTCCTTTCTGCAATTTATTTTGGTAGTGTTTTGGACTTGATCACATTTTATTTTTCATGAATATAAGAAATTTATAGCATTTCCAAGGATAAAAACAAGCTTTCCCATATAGTTCTGCCAAAGCAGTGACCTGCAAAACCCTTGGCATTTCATTCTTTGGCATTTCATTCCTTGGCCTCTCCTGGGTAAATACTGCCAATCATTCAAAACTGTGCCAAATCGAGTAGTGCTTTTGTGATGTGAAAAAGGATCACATGTGAATGCTGGTGGGAGACTACTCGACTGACTTCAGTTGCAAACAAAGTAAATTAAGTCACTAAGTGTAAATCTAGATTTTAAAAAATAGAAATTAATTCAGCAGCATTTTGATTTTGGCTAATGAATTAACTGCTCTATGTAAGTGTTATATGTACAGCAATAAATAAAATTATGCTTTTTATTAAAAAAAAAATGTTTTTTTTTTCTGCATTGTACTTAATGGAAAGTAAAGGGGTAGGGAAAACAGTAAGAGATACTTTCTGGCATTTGCCAAAAAGCAAAGAAGAATATATGAGAAAGTCCTTACAAGTAGGCTTGGAAAAAAATTGGCAGAGACTTTTGTAGAAATTAAAAAATCTAAGAACAGAAAGCTGAGTACCTTGTGGGGGACTTTTCCAAGATGCTGGAGATGAAAATGAGACTAGGAATTGCTGGGTCTGTGTTGGTCAAAGAAGAAGAAACAGTGAGCTGAGCTAAAATCAGTGCAAGCCAATTTGCCTAGAAGAGATGAAAGAAAACTTGGAAAAAATTCAAGAAACCAGGAATAAATCTGTCTGTCATAGCCATAAAAACAAAAGTGAAAAAAAAAAAGAAAAAGGAGTGGGATATATTCTTTAATAATGCTGCTTCAAAAAAGGTTCATTAAAGGGCTTTTCCAACAACAGTGTAAAAGCATACATGAGAGTGCTGGAAATCCTTCCTATAAAAAGGTCTGTGAATGAAAATCACTTTGAAAGACTTGTTTAAAACTTTATTATCTTGAAAATAAAAAAAATAAAATTTCATTTCATACAGGTTTTTCACTTAGAATAAAAGTCTGTTCACCCATTGGAATGGACATGGTGGTGCTGGATGTCTAACAGACAACAGAGTGGACAGCGTGAATTCATGGGTTGATACACTGAGCTTATAGCTCTTGCAGTTTATAGCTTTGGTAGCTTATAACTCTTAGACCTTGCTAGGACCCTCGTTCTCATTCTCACCTGTGCTTTGTAACATGAAGCATCCAAGTTCTGATTTTCGACGGAATGTCAGACGGTCCAACCAGAATTCTTTCATTGTTCAGCTGCTAAGAAATGACTCCTTGCCACACTCGCATATCACTACATTGTATCATATACTGTGATGGCAGGGGGTAATGGAATAATGGGTAGTTGGACAATACATAGACTCTGAGGATTGATATGGAGACCATATTCCATCTCTGAGTAACAAAAATGAAGCGAGGCAAATCCTTGTGTTATACAGCTTCACCAAATCTCTCTCTCTCTTTATTTTTCCTTCTTTCTTTCTCCACTTTTGTTTACATAGCCAAGACAGACAAGTTTAATCCAGATTTTCTGGCACTTTTTTCCAGCTTTATTTTGCCGTTCCTTTTCTTCTAAGAGAATTAGTTTTTACTCCTTTAGCTCAGATAACAGTATCTGCTTTGACACACCAGACTTAACAGATATGTACTGATATGTGAGAATCTCTTCAGTGAACCACAAAATTGAGTAAACGTGGTGCTTGATCAGACAGAGGGGAAAGTCGTGGATAGTGTCTATCTATATCTGGTATCTCTGCACTAAAGTCCTGGGTTATATAAGACTTAGACATGTTCTGAGTGTCAAAAATATGGGTCCAACACATACGTTATGGTTACGTATGAATCAAATATAAAAGACAAATTGATATTTGTATCTGTGTCCATCTAGGGCACTGTGCTATTGTAGTAACAGGCAGTTGTCAATTTCCAAATCACTCATTTTTCTGTCGTCTTCTTTATTAGGCAAGAGACTCCATATTTATTAGGGTCTAGACTCATGGTTAATTCTCTATCCTGAGATACCACTCCTATTTTCAAGAAATTACATTTTCACGACAGCTATCTTACAATTTTTTTGTCACCCTAAATTTCACCACGTGTGCTTAGAAATCTGCAGATAGTACTAGGCTACATAGTCCACAGAAATGGACAACATATCCCTCTAGCTGTGAGCCAACAATGCTCAAACAGTGAGCATTGCAGTGAGCAAAAATCTGCCTCAAGAGTCATATATATTGGGCAAAGTGGCTTGTCGTCAGCAGTATATCTGCCCAGAATGTATCACTACACACAACTCCTTATTTTTGAGAGCAGGAATGGTGAATTTAACATGAGAAGATGAAATCCTTGAGAAAGCAACTTGGAGATCTCAGCACTTCTATGCGTGTCTCCAACTGAGAAAAATTTCCTTGATTTTATTTGTGGCTTTACTTTTGAAATCTGAAATACTCAGCAAACTTTTCACCCAATAATTTTAAAGACTTTAAGTGGCTTACCTGCAAAAGCTGGAACAGATGAGTTTTAGGTTTCCTTGATGAGAAACTTTAGTGACAAAAAGTTTCCTAAGGCTACCTTCAAGGAATTCAAGGTATTGACTTGTTGGCAATAAATTGCAGAGTCTGTCTCATAACCTTGCAAATGAACATGATTGTTGCTAGTTCTGATTTTAGCCTTCATAAGCTGAAAAGTCAACTCTTTGAGGGATGCTGTTATGTTGACACCTTTTGGGGCTTTTACACTGCCAAAATAGAAAATGAGAGAGCTTTTGCTTAGGTAGAATATCTTTTTATTGCTAAGCAGACCTTTCCAAGGCTGTCATTCAGCTTTTCTCATTAGTGCTAAATTTACCTAAGTAAAAAAAAGGAAACCACAAAAATGTGGCTAGGTCATTAAGTGATTATTAATTAAATTAGAGTATTAAAATATTCATTTTAATAGAGGATACAATATGGTTAGGGGAAACTGTGACTTGTTCTTAAATTAAAATGATCCCTAAGTTGATCTTTAGAGTAGTTCTGTGAAGATAATGAAATGTGGGATTTGGCACGTGTATTTCTCTGGAATAATGTTAGTAACTATGTATATGTCTTGTGTATATACATGTGTCTTGTAAGTGGACTGACAAATTGAAGAAAAATTAACTTTTCCTTCAGGTAGGTCTCACAGATCACAGAACCATTGGTCTCCCTTGCTAAAAAGACACACTTTTGGCTCTTGATCAAATTACTATCCCTTAGGACTCCTGGTACTTCTCTGCAAAGGTCATTTTTCAGTTGATTGGACCCCAGTCTGTACTGGTGATGGGGTTATTCCTCCCCTTCATGGAGAACTTCCCTTTGTTGGACTTGATGAAGTTCCTCTCTGCCCATTTCTCCAGCCTACTGAAGTCCCTCTGAGTAGCAACACAACTATATGACACATCAGCCACTCCTCTTGTTTTTGTATCTTCCATAAATTTACTGAAGATACACCCACATTTTTAATGAATAGGTTAAGCAGGATTTGTTCTAGTATTTATCCCTGAGGGTCACCACTAGTGACTAGTCTCCACCTGGACAACTTCTTACAACTCCCTGAGGCTGTCAGTGCAACCATTTTTCTATCTATTTACTTCACTGTCCACTCAGCCAGTCTGTTCTTCACCAGCTTGTCAATGCAGGTGTTGTGTCAAAAACCTTATTAAACCTTACTAAAATCGATATAAAAAAATATCCTCTATTCTCCTTCATCCACACAACCAGTCATCTCATTGTGGAAGGCTACCAGGCTGGAGCATGACTTGCTCTCTGTTACTCCATGTTGACTACTCTCAGTCTCTGACACTTTACATATCTGGAAATAGTTTCAAGGCTTTCCAGTTACCTTCCTGGGGCTGAAGGTGAGGCTGATCAGCCTGAAATTCTCAAGATTATCTATTTTGCCTTTCCTGGCAAAACGTTCATTTTCTTCTTGTCCTCAGGAACCTCCCTGAGCTGTAACAACCTTTCAGAGGTAATTGAGAGTGGCCTTGCAAGGACATCATTCGTTTTCCCCAACACTCTTGGCTGCATCCCAGTAGATCTCCTGGACTTGGGTGTGTCCCAGTTGTCCCTGCACTCAGTAACCCGACCCTTCTCCACTGGCAGTATGTTTGCTCCAGAATTTCCCTCTGGTCTCAGGTACCTGAGATTCCTGAAAGCCAGTCTCACCAGGAAGGACTGAGGTGAGGCTGGCGTTGAGTACCGCCACCTTTTTGGTTGTATTTTTTATCAGTGTGCTATCATCTCACCTACTTTAAAACTCTTTTTTTTTTTTTTTTTTATCCTCAAAAACTTCTTTTTTTCATTAAAATGTCCTTTTAGCTATATACTCAACCAGTATTTTGAATTAAAATTCACTTTTGTGATTTTTACTGGTGTTTTATTAATTTTGTCCATTTTTGGAGCTCTTCTTTCTAACCATGGAATTGATGGTTAGCTTTCAAGGTAGAATAAAAAGTGTGTTAAATTATTTTTATGAATATGTCAAAGAATTTATGATGACAGAATTCTTGCTACATGTTATCCTCCTCACATGAGAGTTTTTTGTTTGTTTGTTTTTCTTTTTACTGCTTTTAAGTGTTTAATAGCTGCAATGAATTTTGTTCTGTATTTTATCTCATTGTCTATACTGACAACATTAAATACATGAAGACTGACTATTCTACCTGTTTTACAGTCTTTCTGGATATTCAGACTGAGATAATTCAATATCTCAATGAAGTTTTCTTACAGAGTTTTCAATATGAAAAGCTTGTGTTGAGCCTCCATGAAATTTTAATTTTCTTCACAAGAATGGTGAGTCAGACACTAGTTCTACCTGCAAGAATAAGCCTTCACAGATGTTCCTTTATGCCAAATATTCTGCATAGAGCCTGTGGGGTCATCTTGAAAAAAAAAAAAAAATTATCTTATTTTCCACACAGGAAAGACATTCTAAAATAACTCAGAAAATCCATTTTTAGTTAAAAGTCTTTCAAAAAAAATGAGTATGAGAACATCATTTTCTTCTCTTCAGAAAAGTCTTTAGATTCAGAGATGCAAAGATTCAGGAATGGGAAAATGATTGTGAAGTGCAGGGCAAAAACGTGGAAACATTTAGCTCAGACATGGTGTCTAACCTAAAAATCAGTGAAAATTAGATTCCCTTGGACATATGCTCAAATAATGTCTTATCTACAAAGCAAGAAGACCAAAATCAAAACAAACAAACAAACAAAAACTTTGCAACAATCCCAGGAAAGCAGACACACAAATGAAATTACACCACTGAAATTGTGTAAGTTTTGTAAAATACTCTGATAGAAGCCCTACAAACAAAGTACAGAGCTGAAATGAGTTATTATCAGTGAATCAAGGTTTAGAGTATCAATTTAGTCATAAAATAAAAGCTTTTTCTGGTTTGGAGCTTGCTTTAGGTACTTTTGAAACTGTTATCTTGGAAGCCTAGTGTAAGTTACATTAGTCTTATATCTCTGTTCTTATCGCTCACTTTCTGTCAGAAGACATTTTACTTAATTTAGTGGATTTGCATTGGTACAAAATCAGTATTAGTGGAAAGGAATCTGGTTTTAGTGCCAATATTTAAATGTAAATTTTCCATGCAGTGCTCTGCATATTACTTGGCATCAGTGCTCTGATATGAATTGTGCATTAAAAACTGCAAAGAGAAGTGATGAAGGAAATACTAAAAAAATAATAGTTGCCACCCATCTTGTTAACGCCAAGGAATGGAGGAGAACAATTGCTATTTATTAGCCACCAACAATTTATTTAACAACAAAATAAAAAGAAAAATCTGTGCAGGATTCCTTTTATTTCTGTGTTCTTCATACACTTTTATTCTCTTTATATACTTTTTCAAAATGAGGATACAGATTTTTTTTTCCTGTGTATTAGTAGCAAAAAGCTCTGTTTTTTATTATTATTAAACAGCATGCATGCAGTTTGTACAACAGCATACAAATGGGAAGGACTGAAATGGGATGCAGCACCAACTAGCTCTGAGTTTTTCTAATACGCTAGCCATAAATCACAGGATATTTTGTTTGTACAAATGGGAAAAGAAAGACATTAAATATATATTTTCTGTGAAGAAATTCAAAAATTATCATGATGAAGTGAGGAGAAACTAGCATATCCTTTGAGTCCCCTCCTCGCTTTGCTAAAGCTGATGTGTGGACTGAAATCCAGTATTCAACATTAAAGGAGCAATCTGCAGCAGAGTGGATGAATTTGTGATAAATTGTCCCTTGAGGTTTATAAAACATATTCTCCATAAAACAAGCCACAGTATGTTTCTCCACATTAGTCAGTTTCTGACATTGAGGCTGCTGAAGCTTCTAGGCCAGTATTGGTATCTGCCATCCCAAAGCTGTAAACAACTCTTTGTTTATAGCTGCAGCGCTCATACATCCATTTCAAGGTTTTACAGCGATAAAAGGCTGACTGCCTACATAAACTGAAGTGGGCTGCAATGTTGTTATTTTGTTTATTGCTCTTTTACTGCAGTGGTCAAATAGTTCCTTTGAGACTAGACACTGGTACTCTGCCATCTGTACAGGCGGTGTTAGACAACTTGTGTCAACTAAACCACTATGACAAACATTTATAATGAGCATACTAATTAAATAAAATGTTGCTGTATTAAATTGTGGAGGAAATATGGAAGATTAATAGCAAATTAAGAAGAACTTGTCAGTTATCTTTTAATGGATAATGACAGTAGCCCCTAGAGAGGTTTTGGTTATATTAATGCTTCCTCATTTTTTTAATCTGCACTATTCTCATCATTCAAGTTATTTTATTATAGTGATAAAATAAGTATTTGTTACCAAACAGGAGATAGATAGAAGATTTTTATTTGGTTTTCACAAAATTAAGAATTGCCAGTTTAAAATGCAGTTCTAAAATTTTGATGTTTGAGTTCCTATTTATTCTTATAAGACTCTCATAATATTGCAGTTGCTTCATTTTTTCTCTCCATTCTCCGAAATGTCTCTTGTTGTTAAAAAAAATGCACACTTTTATTTTTCAACTTGCAATTGAAAAAAAAAAAACAAAAGCGACATACCCGAAGACAAAATGCTTCTGGCACATCTCTTCTACTAATTTCTAATTCAATTTAGTGTGGATTAAATTCTTGCCTTTTATGTGAAAATCCTGAACTTGATTTCCCAAATGATTGTTTCTTACTCTGGTGATCATGTTTCCAGTTACTGAACACTATTCACATTAAAAAAAATGACTGATTTAATTTAAATAATATCAGGTTCTCACACCATTGAAGAAGCAGTAAACCATATGGGAATGAAACACGTACTTGGAAATATACATATATATATCTATATACGTCTATCTATCTATATATTCATTTATTTACTGGCCAGTTCAAAGTCCTAATTTAACTTCATTATGAAGTTATTCGCCACAAACAATTGTTCCTATCAAAGGAAACAAGATAAAAATGGAGAATCTTTTCCTGTTGTTTCACTAGTAATAAGTATGTCTTTAGGTGATTAGTATGAAGTTGTCTTTTTGAGTCAGTGTAAGTGGAATAGATTCATAGGAAAATCCTATGCACTTTTTAGTAATAGATAAGCCTTACTATCTACTACAAAATATCCGTACTTAATTATTTTCGCCATTAAATAAATAGAAAATTAAAGGTTTTGTTCTTACTGGCTACAAAGTACGTAGTGATGTGGCAATTGCTGGCTTCAGCAAACTGGGATGAACAGTACTACCTCTATTCCCTTAGAGAAATAAAACAAAATAGAATGAAATAAAGTGTCCTAAATCTTCCCAGAACACATTAGTACATGAAAAAGGGCTGTCGGAAGTGGAGTGGATGCTGAGTAATCAGATAAAATTAAGCAACATGTTAACCTAAAGGGTTTGCAGACAAGTTAGGAATATGTTGCCAATTAGATTGATAAGGAAAGGATGCCCATTTAACTAGGACGCTGGTTAGGAAACTAGAAGACACTACTTCAGCTATGAATTTGACAGAATGAGATTTACGTTACTTAAGATCACCAATGTAAACATTCCATGTCCCATGTAAATCAAACACCCCTTGAATCTGTGGTTTAGATTGTGTGTTTGCACTGTAATATTTTGAGGATTGCAGAGAAAAATTCAGCTCTCCATCGTACATATATATTTTTCCAGCACAATGGAAAATCATCCCTGGTATTAGAATAATAAAAATACACAGCAACGTCTTATTTGAGCTTTAGGCCAGAAGTACAACCCAGGTTATTTTTTGTTATCTAGCTCTGTCACTAACCTTTGAGGGTTAACACATTTTTCTCTTTATATTCTTTTTTGAGGATAATCAGGAGTTATAATAGGTTTTTACACTATATCCATGTACATGTATTTTTCCCTAAGAAAGATTGCCATAACAGGTGCCCCAGAGGGAAAAGGGGTCCAGACTTTGATTGTCTTGGATTTCTTCTCATAGAGCGGCTGGGATAATACCTACGATAATGGAAAGATATATGAATGTATAGTTACTTAGTCCCTAAATGGTTGTATTTGGAATAATAAAAGTACTTGTCCTCCTGAATGGAAACACAGAGTTTTCGTCCATGTCAAATTCTATTGTTTTACTATGCTTTTCTCTTATTAATACATAGTGTATACGTATCAGCCTGACTGAAAGGTCTTATTGAAGCCCTTTTGTGATGACCTTCAGAAGTCTACCAAGGTTTTACCACTTTCGAGCAGTGCAGCCATCCCTGACATGTTAAAAAAAACTTGGTTAAGCAGTGTTGTCATGTACTTTCTCCATGCAAATCATAGTAGATATACAAGCAACTGTGTACTCGTGTGTAGGCATGCAGGCAAATCTGTGCCTGCCTTCCGTAAAATATGTCTTCTGCAGGATTAAATGTTTCTTAGTAATTCTGTCTTTCTTGGATTTAAAGATTCTGTGGTTGACACTTGTATCAAAGAGCTAAGGTCTTCTTGTTGTCAGCAGGATGGATGGCTTCATTATCACTGCAGTGCATGACTGAGAAAAAGAAGGGCTGAAGTGGGAACAGTCATATTGTTGCTGAGCTAAGAGGCTAAGTGCTGCTTGGGACAGCTGATTTGTCACTGATACCTAATACATCATGGCAATCAGGAAATATGCATGCTTTCTGGAAAACACAGGCAGGAAAGTCAGGTTTTAGTGAAGCAAGTTCAGCTAGGAGGGTATAGTGGTAAACTGTAACAACACAGTGTGATCCCTGAGAAGTGATAGGTCTATTTTCTCATAATGCCCCACTCAGGGAGGAGTAAAAGTGAATATGTTGCATGCAACGATGTGGCTCTACCAATATTAAATTCAGTAGCAGAAATTGTATTTTGTTTTATTTTGTTTTCTCTTTTTACTTCTATAGCAAGATTTTGATGAAGTATCTTAATTAGATTTAATTAATTATTCATGGCAAATCTATAAAACAGGTGTTTGTCATTAGGACAGTCCATTTACTAAAAAAGAGAATTCTAAAGTCATTGTTCATGGTCTGATTTAATTTATGGACACTGCTTAATGAGTCAAAAATCTTTTAAAAGTACGTCTTCAGTTTTGTATGTGTATACTACTACAAAGTGAATTCATGTGTGTTGCAGTAAGTTGGTTTTTTTTTGTACAACCATTTCCTCTTACAGCTTTTATATTGTCTCAAAGTCTGCTATTGAAACAAAATCCTCTTCTGTAGTTCTTCTTTCCTATGTAATCACTTTTTTTTTTTTTTTTTTTTTATCCCTTGTGCAGTGCAGATACAAAACACTACCATTTTGGTTTGGAAAGGAATTATTCTCAGTTTGTACAGCAAGTGTAAATGTGTACCATATAGTGGAGAATGTGGTTATAATATCAGTTGTGGATCTCTTAACTTGAACTCTTTGAAGTTGCTGCATGTCTCATTTGGAGAATATTGATAGGCAATTTCCACTTGCCTTTCTGCAACTTGCAATTGCTTTCAAAACTATTGCAATTGCTTTCAAAACAGCATTTATTTAGGTTAAAGAGTGAATTCTTCTTTTTTAACCCTAAATCAAGGCTTTTTTTTTTTTTTCCACTTTCTTATTTAATGTGCCTAAAAATAGAAAAAATGTTGGACTGGATTATTTCATTTACTCAGTTTTGGTTTTAATAATTATCTTGTGCAAAATCATCTTAAAAATAAAATAAAAAAAAAAGAAAATTAAATTATCTTAAAAAAAATCTTGAGACTGTTACTGAGGTCGTTGGTTTGCCCCAGTGTAATATCAATTCTATATTATATCTATATGTAAAGGTTGCGCATGCGTGTATGGATGAATTTTATTTTTAATATTATGTTCCTGAAGAGTTTACCCTTTTCACAATTATAACATAATTAAACAAAACAAAACTAAATTAAATATCTTCTCTTTTTTTCCCCGATAGTACAGTGCAGTGGTGTGTGGGTTCCAAGTATAGAGATGGCATGAAAAGTATCTTAATGACCTATGCGGAATCACAATTTCCCTATTTTTTTGTTTGTTTGATTTTGGTTTGGCAGCTTGCAGTGGCTTTCCTTATACACTCTAAATGGAATAAGTATTGCTCATACACTAAGGAACATAAGACCTGCAATTAATGCTCATAGTTATTCACACAGAAAAATAGAAAAATAGATAGTATGGAATAGGAAGAGACAGCACAGGCACCATGCTGACACAAGTTGGGCTGTGGTGGCATCTCTGCTGCCTCACGACCCTTTCTGGCAGAACTGTCCACTGCATTTCCAATCTTCAACCAAAAACTACCTTTCAGCATCATATCAAAGCTTATATTGCAGCGTAAAAGAAGACAACCATTATGTTTTCTGTAGGTAACAGATAAAACTTGCCACTGAATGAATGGTTAAAGAATTAAGGAGGGAGAATTTACAGGATATACATGCAATAATAATATTTTTGAAAGCATATATATATATGCAATTCAAAATGTACAATAACACAGATTTGCTCATCTGGAATTTCATGCCAATTAATTGCAAATTGCTAATGGAAAGACAGGATCCTTTCCACTTTAAAACTCAATCTAAAGCATACTGATCTTGTGTCCCCTCAGTACGCTGGCTGGCCACCGCTATTTTTTCTTTTCCTTTGGGAGAAAAAATGTCTAGTCTAGAATACTCTGCTGCAGATTTCTCTCCAGTTTAACAGAACAACTTGAGGAACATGCCAGGATTGCAGGTGCCAAATTTTGCGTAAGCAATAATAAGAAAGGCTCAAAAAGAAAGAATAAAGACATTTCCAAAATATCAGAATCTAAGAAGTACACAGAATTCCAAATGCATTTGATAATGGCCTGGGATTTTTAGCATGTTGATACAGGCCTTTGTTTCTTGGAAGTTTTGCATTTACTATTTGATTAAAAGATTGTCTTTTGATCATGGAAGTCTTAAACATTTTGTGCATAACCCAGAAATTCATATCCTATTATACAAAGATAAGGGTGAAAAGAAACTACTTATATGGATTCTACTCAGAAATCCATGAGGAATTATTAATACTTTTTTTTTTTTTTTTTTTTTTTTTTTGCAAACTGCTCCAAAAATCACTTGCTTGCTACAGGAAAAATGCTTTGCCTTATCTTCAGGTTCCTAGAAAAATCTGTGCTTGTTCTGCGTGGTTTAAAAAGACAAATGTGACTATTCACAAATCAATTAACAGAGAGAGATGCATTGTTTTCCTGATGGTACCTTGGTTTGTGTCAGTCACTTGCCTAGACCACAGAAGAATGTACAAAATGGTCATTTAAATTGATTTAGCAGTGTGACACATGGGCACTGATGTATTGACTTTGCTTTTTCAGAGAACTTTGAAGTACAAACATATTTCTACAAGCAACGATTTTCTCTTATAATTAGTTATTTGAAAATATAAGTGCTACTTATATTTCAATCCCTCGATTCCCTGACACAAACTCACACATGTGATTACAACAATATGTAAGACATAATTTTTAGTTACCTGTTATTATATATTACCAGTTGAAATCGTTATGTTACTTTGGGAACTGAGCAGCTTGCACAGACATATCTCACTTGACAGAATGTCTGAATAATAGCATCCTGGCTAGACTAATTTTCAGCTACCTGTTTCTGCATTTTTCCCTTCCCCCTCTCTCTACCTTTTTTTCCACAGTGGCATTTAGATTTACAGAGTAGCATAACTTTGTCTTCGGTCATCACCTAAATAGTAAATTCTCTAAAAGATGCAAATGTGACTGCAAACCATTCTGTCCTAACTTGATTGAATGTTACTCTCATAAGGCACATCTCCTGCTTCTTTAGCAAATATGCCAGCTCTGTTTCAAAATCTTCTTGAGTGCCCTTGCACTCAAGTTTTTTTATTATTTTTATTTTTTTGAGAAATATATAATGTGTAAATTTATTAGGTCAAATAATAATGCCTGCATTTTTAGGAGTCGACCAAGGAAGGTTGCATACCTATGCAAGTTAAAAGTGATTTTGAATATATATTCTCTATATTTGTGGATGTGCTCGTAGCTATTTTTAGAAGTAGCTAAAGGAATACTTCTCTAGTATGCTAGAAAATAGGAAATGAAGATACTGAAATGTCCTTGGTGGTCTCTTTAAAATACAGATATGAGTAAATACTACTTGTGTATCCCCTCTAAAATTACACACAAAGAGGCAATTCATTTTTATGTTACATCTGAAGGCCTGCTCTGGAGAAGTCTTTGTTTTTTTAGTAGTGTGAGAGTTAATTCAGTGTCTTTAATTATTCAGGCCTCATGTGTCTAAGGTGAGAATTGGCAGCTGTAGTGAGGGACACTGAGCTGTATAGGATCTGTGTATATGTGTCTGTGCCAGGGTGCACACACTGTTTGTAGAGCTTGTAGCATAACTGTATCTTTAGGGTTTGCTAGCTATTTTAAATTCTTAATTTCAGGCATAATTACATGCAAATGAATAATCATTTTGTCACACTTGGACAAAAAAATAGATGGATAATAGCAGACGCAGATGAGAGAAAACATAAATATTTTTATCCTCTTTTCTTTTTAGCCCTGGATTATAATACCCTCCCGTGATAAAATATGCCTTCTTCCTTTGCCAACTGTGTAATTGCACTTTTTTAGAAGCAAGTTTAGAACTTCATTTTTTTCTGTTTTTTTTTTTTCTCTTTAGTTTCTGAAAATCGGGGCAAGGCAAAATCTGATGTCTACAGGTTTGCTTTATATGCATAGATCTCAGTGTGGGAGGATTTTCAAGATTGCAGATAGTAGGTTGTAGAAGTGTGGAAAATGGTAACATCTCAAAGTGGGCAAACAGCTTTGACACGTATATATGAGGCAGCTTCCTCAAACACTTTTAATAAATTTTAAAACCAGATCTAGTTGGTCCACTTAGCTATGTTTATTTTTAAGACCTTTTAATCACATCACTATTCACTCCTATACAATAGAAGCCAAAGTAATAGCCCAAAGAAATATACTACGCATCCTGAGTTCCTAATAACACATTTTTATAAAGCTGTAGCTACAGATGAAAAGACTAAAAGATGTAGTATTAACCATCCCTCACCGCCTTCTTACTCAAATGAACCACTGAATAAAGAGCATTGCCTTTTCCTACCTTAAGACTTCTCTTCTTAATATCTATCTATCTATCTATCTATCTATCTATCTATCTATCTATCTATCTATCTATCTATCTTAATATCCATCTTTCATGGAAATCTCTGACTTACTGGCTTCTATAGTTCCAGGCAAAAGAATTGCCTAGATCTCCAGATCTGCACAATACCTTGGAATCAGGCTATTGTAGTAACCAAGGTTCCTTCTAATGCATTCAAAATATTAAGATTTTTATCTATTTATTTATTTTTTTCTGAAGTTTAGTACTAATAGCACTTTGCTATTATATAGACTGTCTGATGTGTGATGAGAGCAATTAAAGAAGTGGTATTTCATTATGATTTCCTTTTTTTTTTCCGTGCCTTTCTTGAAATTTACTCAGACCTCGTGGATATTTCATCTTTCTATAGATGGCATAATGGTTTAAATTGCTTCAGTTAGTTAGAAAACAAGGTACACGTTTATAGTATGCAGAACGTTTATTGAAAATGATTTAAGGCACTGTCTAGTCTTCTTTCTTTTCACTGCCCTCCTTTTTATTTTCTGAATTTATTTCATAAATTATTCACTTTAATTCACAATAAAATGTTTTCCATGCACATATGTGATTTATTTTCTTTTCAGTGTCTAAAGCTGGAAATTTTAAAGACTGTTGGAGTTTTTTTTCAAACTGAAAGTTTTCTTTTATTTCTCCTTCTCCAGAGTTATTGAGGAAAAATAAATTATTGAGGGTTTTAAAATGGCCTTTTAAATTCCTTCCTTAGTTACAGAAAAAAAAAAAAAAAAGTTTTGGAATTAGTAGAACTGAGGGAGGTTTTTTTTTGTTTATTTATTTTCATAGTGTTATTGGTCATACATTGTAATATATTATTTATCTAGTTTCTTTTGAACAAACAAATAAAGAAATAAAGCATATATTTCTGTGTTTTTATGTTCTCAAACTTTATTTTCACTCTATTTATAATGAGAGACCTTTATATACTATAAAAGTGTGCTGTTGCATAGAACTATATTCAGCAATATGAAAGAAGATAAACTTGTGGACCAGTTACAAATTAATTGTGGTGAGGCAGGGAAGCTGGGTTGGTTAGGCTAAATTTTGAAGTATTTTTGTAGCAGAGCAACACAGTTGCCACATTTCCATTAGCCGAGGTCATGGCCATTCTTTCAAATAGTCCTTTAATGTGCAACTATTAATAAAAAAGCCTAATTATTTGAGCTGGGAAAGCAATTGCACCATATTGCTTGCTGAATCTTAAATATTGCTGATTCCTAGTATATTTTAATGTGTTGATTGTAAAGCAAAGCTACACTGAATTTTAATGGTCTTAAGCTAGCTCTTATTCTGCTCAGAGTTTGTTGGGTACTGTTAAGTCAGGAGAAACCGTATGCACAAAGTACCAGAGAAAGATATTGGATTTGACAAGGGTATTTGATCAAACTTCTGCTAGCTGTTCTGACGCCAGATCCATGGCATTGCAGAGCGGAGGAAATGTCAGCCAGCACCGGACGGTTTTAAGTGTCATGGCTGGGAAGTGCTGGGACTTAGTGACAATACAGGCAGGCGTGTTTGGCACCAGGGACAGAAATTGGGCTCCCTGGGCTAGTGTCTCAAGGTAGGACATGGCAAGTCCTGTCTTAAGGTGAGGTGCAAAAAGGAAAATACCTTCCTCGCACCGACCCTGTTGGCATCAGTGTGTGGCGATGAAGTCATACGTGACTGTGCCTCCCCAAAAGCCATACCTTCTTTAAGGATCCAGAGTCTCAATTTTCCAACCAAACACCGCTACGTGACTATACCTGAAGCTGCTTCCAACGCCACAACCCAGGGTCACACCTGGGTGAGACCATTGGCATTGAGGTCCAGATCTGCCATAGGGTTTCTCTGTCAAGGCTCTAGCTGGGACCTGCACTTACAGCATTTGCCTTTGACTTTTAATAAATAAGAATGTGTATTAATACGCTGCGTAATCAGTCATTCTAAATATATTGAATATTAGCTTTAGCAAAGTGAAAATTTTTCTAGTAGAAATAGCCTTTCATTAATGTTCTCTTCCTATATGATATTAGTCAGAAAAAAATTCTCCCTGAAAGTTATCCAGAAAAAGAAATATGGTTTGTCATGTATCTTTGGTTGCTTAGACTAGCAATCAATTAACACAAATGCACATAGATGGATATACTTTTGTTAATTTAAATGTAAATAAATATTGACCTCTGTTTTTAAAAGAGGGGAAAATATCCTCCCACTTTTCATGTTTTCATCTTAAAAATTACATATCTATACACACTGGACTGAGACAAATGTGTGTGTGTGTGTGTGTGTGTGTGTTTCCAAATGTCTGTATATATATTCCTAGTCTGTGATACATTTCCTTAACTGATAAATACAAATTGAATGAACTATATGTCTAACAAAGATTTATTCTAGCTTTTTTTTCTTCCTTCCTATTCTTTTTCCATATCCTACACTGTACGACTTCTCTAGAAAAATTAAAAATATGAAGTTGCAGTTACCTTTGTCTTGGAGAATAAGTAACATTCGGTGTAAAGTATTCCATCAGGCAGCTGGGAAGCTTTAATCAAAATATATTTTTAAAAGAAATATTGGAGGATCCTTCTACAAGGTTGTTTAGAAACAAAAGTAATGTTGTTACTTCAAATACTTTATCTTGTCTCATGCAACTAATTTAGTTCATTTCTTTCTATTGAATTATTTGGCTTGGAGCAGAACGTAAGAGCATCTACAATATTATATTTTTCTTTTTTTCATTTTCTTTTTAATTAAAGGCAGCATGCTTATGGTTGTGAAAGTATTAATTTCCAATAATATTTGATAACCACGTATGCACACTTTCCATCATAATATTTCAAGTGTTCTTAGATTGCCTGGAACAATTTAAATTTTTAATAACCCATATTCCCCCTTTAATATAGTAATGTTCTCCTAATATTTGATTCCTTCCTAAGACATCTAGAGACAATAACTAAGATATTGTACTCAGGATGGAGATAGCATATGTAGGGATGTTCTTACTAGTCAGTGTGGGTCCAAACATGAGTGGAAAAAGTCCCTAGCATATTTGTATATTGGAACAAACCCTAATATCATAATTTATACTTTGATTTTCTTGGAGAAATGTGTTGCTTATGAAAGTTGAATGTTTTTTGGTTTAGACAGATACAGACTGTCTAACCCAGAATTCAGGGCTACCTGCTTGGAGGATGCAAATTGTCTTTCTGTGGTTGCTTTATCTGCTAGGAGAGAAGAAGGGGCAGAAGAGAGAACAAGGAACCCCAGGTTAGTCTGCTCTGCCCCAAGTGATTCCACTCGCTTTCACCGGACCCTGTGCAGCACCAAGCCGCCTTTTCCGAGGAGTGATTTGTCTGCTTGGCTTTGGGGAAGATCCTTGTCTTCTCCAGAGATAAGAGACAGAGATTGTCCTAATGCAAACTGAGTCACCAAGTAGGAGAGAAGGACCCTGTGCTGTACCTTACCAGCCTTTCCCAAACTGAGCCTACTTCCTGCAGTGCTCTCCAAAGATGGAGATATCCAAAATAGCAAACAACATTCAGATGTCAAAGAGAGGCTATAAATTATTAAGTTGCTGAACTTCCTTTGTTGAGGACTATATTTCCTGAGTGAATGATGCGTTCTACTTTTCTTCTCCCTTGGAGAGAAGCAAAATTTATTTTTGTCCTATGAAGCATTGATTATAGGTGTTTCAAAATATCTATCGCTGTGAAATAGAAGCTTAAACCATACCTTGATTTGGTCTTAACTTTCTCTGTGGAATCTATTTCTAAACATGCAAGGAGAGTGTATGATCTCTGCTTATATCGAACAGATTATGTAAATGTATTGAAAGCAAGTTGGAAGCATAAATCACAGATGTCGTTTTGATGGAAAGTTTGTAACCAGAAAAATCTACAGCTCCCAAATCCCAATGTGTTAATTATAAGGCGGCATCTGGTATACAAATTTATGCTTAGCTAAGAAATGTTCAGACTAAAATAGAGTATGCCCAAGTGGGTTTAGGGTATAAAACCTACAGTCATCATAGGGAAACTTAAAATCACGTGACAGTTAAGTGTCTGCGATCTAAACTGTCTGCAGGCAGAAAGCTGAAGGGGAAGGTAGGTGAAAAGAGTACATAGAGGTTACAAGAGAACATGTATCTGGAACAAGAGTTCTTCCTCCTTTAAAAGGGATAGTAAGAGTGAAGCCTGGATAGAAAAAATCAGAAACTAGACTGAACTAGATAAATCACTTTTTTTTTTTTTTTTTTTTATTTTGACCTCAGATCTTAGCCTAACATAGATATTCCATTGTTTTTGCTTGAACAAGATAAACATAGTGCAGAATAGAGTTATTTCTCTTGGATGCTGTGTACTAAAACGTGGTGGTTACAGGAGAATACAGGAAATAGGTGTGAGAAATGCTGTAACCTATTTCATGAACAATGTGATAGTATTTGAAAATGGGATAATTAAAACAGAGATATATAAGCAATTGCCCTGTCAAAAGTTTTGATCAATGAGTAAGAGAAAAGGTTTTAAGTCTTGGGCAGTTCTCGACCCTGAGAGGCCTCCTTAAGTTGAAGCCCCTCTGCTTCCTGTATCTTCCTTCCTTCCTGTATCTTCTCTGGGGATCTGGGAGCACATCTGGCCTCCAGACAACTAAGGTAAAAGTGGCATTTCAGTCTCAGACAAGTAGTCAGCACTCAAGAGGAATAAACTGAGAGTATGTAGATAGATAGATATGTAAGTATAGATGTCATATTGTGAAATTTATTGTCTAGATATCAGATGTTACCTGAACAGTTTATGAACAGAGAGTCTTCTTCTCCAGAAGGTTAAATGCAAAGTTTTGGAAAGCATCCATATCACAGAGTGATGTTTACTGAAAAAAGTATAAACCCACAATTGTGATTCTTTGTGACTAACTCAAACTTTCTCTTCCCAAGTTTTAACTGCTTTGCTTGAAAATAGTTATATTCAAGAGCATAATTGAAACTAAGCTTGCAGCATGCAGTACATTTATAATGGTAGTGTCTCTAATTAATACAAAA
>JAWLRI010000157.1:3994698-4022439 GCA_034781795.1 Crypturellus tataupa
AGCCCTGGAACAGGCTGCCCAAAGAGGTTGTGGAGTCTCCTTCTCTGGAGATCTTCAAGACCCGCTTGGATGCAGCCTTGTGCCAGCCTAGAGCCAGAGCTCTAGGTGGCCCTGCGTGTGCGGGGGGGTTGGACTAGATGACCTCTAGAGTCCCTTCCAACCTTAGGCATTCTATGATTCTATGATGATTCTATGTTTTTTTTCTATAGAGTCTTACCTCATTTGATGCAAAGAATAGGCAATCACTATTTATGGAGCCTAGAAAAAAGAAGAACTACTGTATTTCATACCTGGTTAGACAGTTAAAAGATACCTCAGTCCTGATCCCTGTTTATTCATTCAATTTTACACATCTTCCTTTTATTTCATTCCCACAAACATTTGACTTCTTCTGTTTTGTTTCCTTAGCCTCCCACTCTTCCTGCAGCAGACTGTGAGGTTCTGTGATGATCAGGGTAGTGCCTGACCTTCAAGAGAAATCAGTGAGGATGATATCTGATGCAGTCATCTGGAGAAAATCAGGAGGAAAACCCAGGCTTATTACTGGCACTTCCCCAAAATATCCACCCACTTTTTCACCGTTTGCAGCTCAGCTTGCTAATCTAGCTGATCATTTTACATGAAACCTTCTGGCTTTGTATGGGAAGAGAAAGGGAACCTTTTTTTTTCTATCTTAATTTTAGTGTGTTGCACATAACATTTTAGTCTGCAGAATGTCCCTACTTTGTGGGTCTTACTTTTTCAAGGCATATTCTGCTTAGTTGTTTATTGTGCAGGAGCAATTTCACTCCTTCAGGAATCTCATCAGTATTCTCTGTACCAGGCCGATTAAATCCTTTTTGAGAAGGATGCAAAGGGAAATTAAAATGTTATTTAAAAGTGTATATGTCACAGTTTTATATAGTGGCATTAGGATGTTGTATATTTTATTCAGTTTCTCTTCCCTAATAATTTTTATTAGTTGGTGTGCTTTCTTGACCACCACTGGGCAGCGAGAAGATATTTTCATAGAAGTTCTATAGTAACTCAGAGATCTTATTTCTGAATGCTGGTAGCCGTAGTAGTAGTTAGCTCATTATTTGTACATCTTTTATCCACTATGTGTGTCATTTAACACGTGTACGAAAACCGAAATTTCTTGTTTTTATCAAGTCCTTTGGTTCCTGAGTTTCTTATGAAGCTCAGGTCCTGTCTTCAGTACTAGCAAACTTCTTTGTGCAATTAACTCCTTTTTGAAAATCATTTTTTTTTTTTTTAAATCACGACTTGAACTCTGGTTCATGGTGGCTGTTAAAAATGACTATGACTTCTGTATTATCCATCTTTGACCAATTGTTTATTTGTATAAAGGCCTTCCATCTTATTCTGTGGCATCTTGCTTTCTCCAAGACCTATTAGGAAAGACTTAGTTTAATACCCTTTGGAAACGAGCATAGCTTGTATTGACTGGATCTCTCTCTTGTCTACATGTTATTGACCCTTTCAGAGCAGTCTATTAGATTTGTGAGGCAAGTATTCTATTTACAAAAGCTACACTCTTACTCATTTTATCATGTATAACTCAATAAGGTGCTCAAAACTGCCTCTTTTAGTAAAACTGAACTCATGTCTTCCTTTGTTTTCAGTCTGTTGAGAATGCATTTGTAGCTGTCATTTATTTCATTACAACATTGTTTTCCAGAGAGATCTCTGAGACATTATTTTATTCGAGTAATTGCTCTCTAAAGGTGTACACTTTTTGCCCGGTGGTAAACTGGGGTCCTGATAACATTTAAAAAATCATCTTCCTCTGCTCACATCAGAAAAATCTCTAAATGTTCTGCATCATTTTATGCTTTAACAATATGGATAACTGATATATAAGCGAGATATATTTCATAATTATTTTAAATGTGACTATACTGGTCTAGCAAATATTTCTTTAACATTTTAATTTAAAATTATACAATTTAATGATGATTACTCTATGTTTATACTTGATATAAATTATGCAAAGCTTCAGTCATTTGCTTCCCTCCCGCCTCCGCCCCGCAGGTTATACATGACAATTCTTCTTTTATTCTGCCTGAGAGGTGTTCTTCAGATTTGTACTTTATTTCTTCTTACAGAACTTTAATATAAACACACTTCACAGCTCAAAGTGTGGAAGAAGTCATTAAACTAACTGTCTAATCAGGAAGGTGTAAAAAATTTAATTAAAGTAGTGGAAGATTGACTTAATTATTCAAAATACATTAATGCACATGTTGTACAAGTTCTCACAATCTTTTATTTTGTCTAATATACATTTACTTCTTTAATATTTGAGTAACAACCATCTTCATAGAACTAACATTAACACAAAGCGTTATTATAATTTAAACCTAATGTATTCACATGGAAACTGGACTACACGGGAGCACAGATTTTGCACTGTGAGCAACCATTGTTTTCATAATATTATGTGAATTTCCCTTGTGTCTCCTTTTAAAAAGTGTTTTTCAAACTCCCCAAAGCAGGATAGAATTGCTCAGGACTCACATATTGGGATACAGGGACTTTCACAGGTGGTGAGTTTAAACACAGAATGGCTCATATGTGACCTACAAATTTTGCCATTCAACCATTCTGGTGAAAACTCTGTGAGCAAGATAGAGACCCCCTTGTTTCATACTTTAAAAGTAGTGTATCATGATAAAAGCAAAACAAAACAAATCATATATTTCATTTCCATCATTCTCTCTGGTTCTTAAATGGCAAAGAGAAGAGATTATATTCTGCTATTCCTGATCCCTCATAAAAGGAGTTGATGAACATTTATGAGTCATTATTTGGAAGTTTCTGCTGCAAATACATGACTTTTTGACTTTTTTCTCTTTTTAATTTTTGTTGTCTCCACTAATCCAGTAGCCGAGTCCTGTTTACATTTGTAATCTTTGTTTCAATAACTGACCAAAATAAGAAGTAATCCATCCAAAAACTCTCTTTACCAGCAGATGCTTCTCTTTCATGAAAATATACAGGAGTGGTTATTTAGGTAAGACATTCACAAAGGTCATTGCTGCTCTTACTAAAGTGGAGTGTATGAAAGACACAGTCAGAGAGGCATGACAGAGATAATTTATTAAAATTATGAATTGAAAATCGAGTGCAGTGCTTGACCCTTAAAAATAATTAAAATATTTCAGGATATAAAAATTTTAAGTACATGTTTCATAGAGGAGTTTGGGCACACTACTGAAGCAAACCTTTAACCAATTTACCTCATAAGTAATAAGCCCTATTAAAATCCCATAAGTTTAGATAGAAATATTTTTCCAGTACTTCAATTTATGTTTAAAAGAACTCTGTTAGAGCTTTGTTCTCCCCGCCTTTGTATTTGAAAAAGAGTTGCTAAAATTTACTAACTTTTCCTTTCTTTTGATTCGGATTCATACGTGTATGGCTACCTTATTTTTTCCTCACATTTTTTAAGAACTTCAGTTATTTAAGAAAAAAAATAACCTTCTGTTCTGGAAGTCACTTCTCAGAAAGCTTGTTTGCTATAAATGAGTGTGTGCCATCAAGAATCTCATTATGTTTTTAAAATACTGTTTCTGAGTTAAGTTTGTGAAGTGCAAGGAATAGAATTACAAATAAATTATTATCCTACTTATCAAAACTAGTTTCTACAAATTAAACAATAAACCACTGAAAGTAAAATATAGAATATATTTATATATATATATAGAATAATATATATACAAAAGGTATGTTTTTACATTGAACTGAATAGCTTATATGTATAATAATAGTGAATAGTACTAATTAATATGTGTTGCATATGATCTCAAGCGTACTTTATAAATGTCATGGCTAAAGCAAGAGCAGATTATAATCATTAACTACATCATGTAGCTTATAAAAACAGGATCACATTTATGGGAGAGGGTAACTTTAATTTCGTATTTTTAATTGACTGCTTCTGTAGTTAATTAAACATTTAGTGTAGGTTTTGGTTACAGTCATAATGGAAATTATTTTAAGCAGCTATTAAATTGACAATCTTTCATATCAACATTTTTAGTCAAAGAAGGAGCTCATTCCTGTTAATAGGTCATATTGGAGCTGAATATATTCTTAGCATTTAAGAAGCAATTTAGTAATAAATTTCCCGGTATATTTTATTGAATTTTCTATTCTCTTGGGCATCCAAGGGGTTTGGATCATCTGTTGAGGTCCTCTTCTACTGTCTCCCATGTATTCCTGTATTTCATTATACAAAGATTTCATTATATAAGGATATATATACAAGGATTTTTTAAACAAAAAATAGTTAATATGCCATCCCATACATAAACTGTTTCTTTAAAAACTCATTGAAAACATAAGGATCTCTTGAAGTCAAACTAAGCACCTCTTTCTCAAACTTTCCTTCAAAACACAATCAGAAAAATATAAGCAATCACAAGAATCTTTTAAAACTCTTTGCAGAAGATTTTCTGGCCTAACTTACAATTCTCTGAGGCTTACAATTCTCTTCCTAGGTGATCTGTCTACAGCAGGCATCTTCCTGCTTAATTATCTGAAGATAATCTTGGAAAAATATATATATTTATTCTTTAATTGATCAATTCAATTGATCAATTTCAGACAGTATGCGGATCTCATTTTTCATTTTTCTAGAACCTACAAGGATCTTTACTCGCAGATTGAAACATACGATTGTTAGATATCATATATAACTTATCCAATCTGAAGACTATTGTTGTTTGTTTAGATTTGAAAAGTCCTTGGTCCTCACCTTGAAACATTGTTGCAATTTTTTTTTTTTTATAGATTTACAATGAAATGATAATCACATGAATAATCTCTACCTTCTTCACAAATTCTATTTATTCAGAAACAACTCAGAAAAAAAATATTATTCAGAAACAACTTTTACAAGAAAATAAGTGGAAAGTGGAAGTGAAAAATTATAAACACTACTTAAGTTCTTTTACTAGATGGTTCAAATTAAGAACATGGTACATTCTATTGCAATCCCAACTTCTGCTAATTGACTCAATTATGTTATCACTGTGATTCCATAATAGGAAAGTTTCCACTGTTAGTATGAAGTACCTATAGCATTTCTACAGAGGTAATGCTACTATACATGAAAATGCATAACTTGCAGTTTTGTATGTTTTTTTTTCATTCTTAGATATTGCAGTATGTATTTACCAGTACTTATCTCTTCCTCTTAAAATGGACAGATGATGAAAATATATCAGTATGCATATATTTTAAAATATTAAAATATTTAAGTGACTTGTGAATTTCTATGATAAGTTGAATTCATTGCAGATGGGGGAAAAAAATGATTCTATTACAAAATCCAGAGAGATTAAAGATTGCCTCAACATCTCCATGTATTACAAGGATGGAGATCTTCTCAAGCATTAACATCTGGATAAACTTCCTTTAAATGTGAATGTGTCTTTATTCAGAGATAGGCTGCATAAGTAGCATGAATTTTTTGATATTTAAATACACTTTTGTCAATCTTGCTTTCCTGATTGCTATTCTTGAAGCTTCTGGATGAGGACTAAGCTGAGAATTTATGATTTTAGAAAATAAATGTTAGTTTAAAAGGAGGATTTATGATGAAGCAAGATTGACAAAAGTGTATTTAAGTATCAAAAAATTATTGTATTTTCATTAGAGCATTTTTCTAAATAAGCCTAACTTTTCAGAGTAGTTAATATTCTTCTATAAACTAAATTAGTGAGTGTTACACTAGCCCTCAGAGAGCTTTATCCAGGAGGTTATGATCCTTACTCCATTGCTTAAACAAAGTATTTACTTTTCACCTAATTCTCTTTTATTTATTTATTTATTTGTTTTTCTTTTGCAAGTTATAGTGTCAAAAATCATCAGAAAGGGATTGAGTTTTCCAGAAAAATGTTTCAGAGTTTCCTGGGTAGTTGTATAATATCACTAAGAGCAATTTTTGTAAATGGTCTGTCATTCAAAGTTTGAGGCATACATTGCATCTTTAAAGTATAAGACAGCTATTACTGGAGACAGCTTTGGAAATTTATGGACTTCTTGTGAAAGAAAAATACAGTAGCTGCAGCCCTTAGACAGATAGTAATATAGTCTTGTATATATTCTGCCCTTTACTTCTCATGTATTCCTCTAGCTTTGGAAGAAAATAGTCCTGTCAGTGCTTAAAATTAGATATACTAGTATAAGAAAAGTGTTTCCTCTATTGCTGATAGCATCTCTATGTGACTGTTCTCTGCCAAGCACATAAGGATGTGTGTAGGGCTTTGTGTCTTCAAAAGCTGTCTCCATCTACTGCAAACAAATCCTACTAAACCAATCAGATTTTCCTGGAAACACATTTTTATCTCAAAACCACTGACTGCTTTTAAAATGGTAATATTCCCACTAGAAGTAGTTACATTAGCTAGGTTTTGAGAACTGAAAATGCTGTGATTTGCTATTATACATAACTGACCACTAACCTCTGTGAGATTTAAATCTACTTAATTGTAGAGCATGTCTTCAAAACATATTTTTTTTCCAAAAATTGTGAGATAAAAGTTAAGGAGAACAAACAAACAGGACCCCAAAAGACCCACTAGGCTGTACATGAACAAAGAATGATTAACTACTCTAAATTCAGATGTACTTTGTAGGCTTTGCTGGCAGTAATCCATAATTACAAAAGCTTATCCAACATTTCTCATTCACAAAATATAACCTGAAAAAAAGAGAAAGGCTTCACCTTTCACTTTGTCCCACTGTCGAGACTGACAAAGGCAATATTCTCATTTGATGCTGACCGCAGAGAAGCAGAGACCAAAAACAGCCTTTCCCTCTCCGATCTCTCGTGTCGCTCCTGAAAAGCCTTGAAAAGTCGCACACCAATATGTGGCTTTGTGTTCTTCCTTATGGAAAGCTATAGAAATGAGGGCAAAGTAGGGAGGAGGCTGTGATACTGCCTTTCTGTGACTCACAGGTAAAAAGAAAGTAAGAGTTTCCCACTTCTCATTTTCACTTGATGATAGAGGACTATGAATGCAAGCTAGAGGTGAATAATTTACAGCCCAGTAAGGGCTGAAAGTGAAAAAAGTCATGCAACACTCACTCATGTAAGGAAGGAAGAAAAATTTATTTAAAGGATGCTGAAGATTGGCAGTATTTGTTAAAGATAGTAATAACTGGAATTCAGGTGTTTCGTGGGCCAAAATAAAAAAAAAAAGGGTGATAGGTTAATTGGACTAACAGTTTACTCTCCAAGTCTGTTCAAAGGTTGCAGATTTAAGCTTTTTCTTAACAGTAAACTACCTCTCATCCTCTCATAAATTATTTATATTTTCTATGTAACTGTAAATTATTTGCAAGGATTTATATAACCTGTATATTTTGAGTATGAGTATGCTAGATTTGTTTATTGTAATGATGGTATTTGATCAGGGTTTTTTTAGTATACTTAGGTTTGTGCTGTGTTATAAGGATGCAGGGGTGGTCAATGCACACTGCAGTATATTGGAGAAAGCAGTGAATATTAAGATGTTTTAATTCATTATTCCTATTTGAATTTAGAAGTCTGCAAATCACAACAAAATTACTGTGTTCGTTGTTACTTTGTGTCAGAAGGAAGCTGGGGTGATTCAATACAGCAGCTGTTAGCGACTGAAGAACTGACAGTCTTAAGTACTCCAGATAGACTGAAATGTTTCCATTTGAAGAGGAATTTGCTCACAAATAGTTTGAATTTTCCTATCAAGGTAGTGTGTGCTATAATCAGGAACTGAACTTATGATCCATGAATCCCAGTGTATTTCTTCAGTCACAAGACCATCCATCAATTGCTTTAATTGCCAGATTGGGAAAACTAATATTGCCCCTGCTTTCTTATGACTTGTGCCCTCAAAGAAAAGTGAAGGGTATAATATAGAATGCTTAGAATGCTTCTTTCCAGTGGTATGGTTCCTAAAACCACTGTCAATATTTATGCTTTTAAATGTAGTGTTACAGTCTGAGAGCTATATAATTATACTTTTGAAATTTCTGCCAGTAATTCTTTAAAAAGGAAAATATATGAAGGTCTAAAAGTATTTTGTTATTTATAGTATCATAAACAATTGACAGAGGACAACAGACACCTTATGGATTTATAAATCATATATATGTTTATATATATATATTTTAATAACAATAGTGCTTTAACCAACCAATCTGATAGAGAAGTAATAGACTACAATAATGACAAATAATTGAGCACCTAGTATAAGAGGATTTTCTAAAACAAATATGATGCAAAGGATAGAGGCATCTCCTGCATACTGCGTTTATCTCAACAGTCAAGAGTCCCCAGCTGTAATAGACAACTATTTCCTGTAAGTAAAAAATATGGCAAGGGATAGGGGAGGAAAAATAACCTTGTTTAGAGTATTGCTTAAGATCACGTCTTTCGAAATGTCTTGCTGTTTTCACCTGTTCCTTCCAAGGAGAGAGAAAATTGCTAAATATTTCTCTGGTGAACATAGTTTGCAGAACATACCTAAGTTTTTGATTTAATTAACATTTAGTTTTTATATTTCTTTGACTATTTCTTGCCTTTAAAACACTTTCAGGACAGAGGTCTTTTCTTGTTTGTGTGTGTTTTGTGTAATGTTTCACATGATGATAGGGACCTGATTCTGGATTTACTGACACAGAGTGAGAGATGTGCATTCTGTAAACAGTTTATATGGTCTTTTTTTTTTTTCTTTTTTTAATGTCATGTGAAATGGTGAGTTCATACAATGAGTTTTGTTGTTTGCAGTATTCACAAGCCTCGCTTTCCACTGAGAATTATATACTATGAAAAGGCACAAGGTATCAGTTTAGCAGAACCTATAAATCCTTTTCAGGCAAAGTGCTGGTATCTGTGCTGAAACATTGATTTTTTGATAATTAGGGAAATAGGTATATAGTACTCGAAGTAAAATATGTGAGTAGTGTTTTGACTTGAGTAAAAAGACTTATGTGATGTTCCCAGTAGACTTTACTGTTGAAATCCATTTACAATTTGAAAAAAAAAAAGATAATACTATCACCTTGATCGTTGAGTAAAACAATGCTATCACCTAGATAGTTGATTCTCAGGTGAATCTCCTTCTCTTTCCTAGCAGACAACCAAATGCTACCTAGATTAATTTCTCATCTTGAAATCAAAATTTGTTATATCTCTGAACACTTAGGAGTAAGAAATCTATGGCAGTTATGAGCGAAAACAATCATATTTCTTGTTGAATAAGATGAGTTGAAATGTCTGCTTAATGGCCAGACAGTTTTGGGATGGCATTTTCTCAAAAGCACCCATTGCATGGCAGTGTCAGCTTAATGCCTAATTGCCCATGGCTTACTTAAAAATCAGAGCCATTTTAAACATCAGCACTTACCAGCTTTTTCTTTGGCTGAAAATAGCATAATCTCTCCCACGCCTGAGTCCCACTGTGGAACTGCTGAAATGTAGGGCCTGTTATATCTACCTCTACTTGTCTTAACTTCAGATTCTCTAAATAGGTGATAATGATCAGAAATTTTCTGATGAAATTCATTTTCTCAGGAAGTTACTGATTAATAAATTTAATTTAATGCTTTGTTTCCAATGATTCTCATAGAAAAAAACTTAAACTTTTTAAAGTACACATGTACTATGCAGCCTCCCAAGAGTGTACAACAGTTCCTAGCTATGAATGCACCAAAGCCATTACTTAGGTGCTGAATTTATAAAATTAAGAAATGAAAATTTGGCATGTATTTTAACAAATGAGCTTGTAAGCTTTGTATAAATATATCTCTATATATGTATTTTAAAGAATAAATATGTACCTAAATATTTTAAGATTTAAGACTTTCTGCTTGTTCTGAAGTCTGTGCTTGGATGTTCTTGTGCTTAATAGATGATACGATGCCACAAAAATATCTAGCTGAATCCCATTTCCAGAGATCTACTTCCATAACTTCTTTATTTCCTATTAATTGAACAAAAACACTCTAACTAAACTTACTTTATAGGATAACGTTTTGGATCAAAATGAATAGCTGAAACCTACAATAATGTGAGAGTTTTAAATCGTGCTCTTGAATTTTCCTTAAGGCCTTACCCAAGCCTTGGATGTGTGTTAGAGAGAGCAGCCACACTTGGGTCATAGGTGTATCCTATCTGAAATATTCAAAAAAGGAGCTGTTTATGGAACTGTGTTTGGTTAATACTTTATCTACTTCTGTGAACTTCTGTGAATCCTGGTTAACTTGGGCTTTATGGCGTTTGAATATATTGCAGATCTGTCTTTCAGTTAATGAGGTAAGGAAATGAAGTTTTTGTTTTAGGTTAGAAACAGCAGGCAAAAGTGTTCTGGGATGCTGCTTTTGTCTTTAGTAGGAGTTATAGGCATATGTTCATGTGAGCTGTGGGTAATAAAGTCAGTCCAGAGTGAAATGTTCATGTCGAAGCCATATATCGTTAGAATGGAGGCACATGCACCGAAGAATTAATGAAACCTTCCGCATATTTTTTTCTACCGTGATAAGGTAATGTCTGATGATAAATTGAGTTTATGGTGAGCTGCTAGATTCAATCTCTGACTGTAAATCTACAAAGCTAACTTCTTTCAACAGAGAAGCTAAAGTCACTGCAGTGTACACCAACTGTCACTTGAATCAAATTCATCCTGACAAGGATAATATGTCTTGTGAACTCTTCCTTAAATGGGGTCACAAACAGTTCATAGTAAAAAAGCTGAACGGAAAAAAAATCTTATTCAATAATAGAAAATTTTGTATGTTATAAAGCTTCTTAAAATTTCCCAGTTCTCTTCAGTGTGATTTTCCTTATAGTTTAAGATTAGCAAATTAAATAGCTTCATCATAACTGCTCTTTGAAGAACTCAACAGAATTGCTCAACCCCCTTTGAGAATTCTTTTCACTCTCTATTCTCATTAGCATTAACCCTTTTGCTCTTCCATGAGTGTTTGTTTGATAGAAATATAAATGAAAATTACGCTTCATAATTAGGGCTATCGTAATTCGTTCTTTCGTTTTCTATATGCTTTGGTGTACTATTTATAAATCAGACACGTATAGCAGATATCTCATTTCTCATTTTCTTACCACATACAACTTCGAATTTTGAGGTTGAAACTTGTAGGTCATTCTTGAACAAAATCTACTGCTAAGTGAATATTGCCAATAAAGTAAAATGATAAAATGAGTATTGGCACTAAAGACATGAGAACTGCAGAATTTAGCTGTAAATGGGTAAATCTACTGGAACAACTGTGTTGATGCCGAGATCGCATGCAGACAGAACTCTTGTTCTGTTAAACCTGCTTCCAGTGACAGTTTCATTAATCACAGGAGAAAGCTTATAGGAATAGATGGATAATATGAAAAGGTAGATATTTTATAATGTATGGCTGCAGTACACACTGGAATATTTTTGAGATGAAGTATAAGATTTATTTTTTCAGTCATTTTGAATTTATATTAATGTAACAGAAGAAGCAAAAGTAATATGGAGAACAAAAGTTGACACTGCGTTTTATAACCATACCCTTTTATCTAAAATTAAAATTTCAGTGCTCTAGTAAAGAACTTCACTACTAAGAAAAGAATGAAAGGTAAAAATCAAAATCTGATGACATTTCATTTTGAAATATTAACTGGTGAATGGGCTGAAATAGTGGTGCTCTTTTCTTGTTATTATAGATCAAAAAGAGCTCAACCTGACAAGGAATAAAAAGGTATAAGTATACAAACTGAAATACAGCAAAGAGAATATAGTTTGGAAGCTCATATTTGTACTTTCTCATATTAGCAGACTTGAAATAAACCATGTGAAATGATAAAGGAAAATACTACCTTTAAAGACAGAGAGTCTATCAGAGGCTGAGCAGCGATCAGCTATTTGTGGACTATGACAACATCGACAATTGCGTTAGACAGCTGTTTGTTGGAGGGGTGGTAAATAAAAAGTGATCTGAGACCTCAAGATATAAAATAACAACTAACAGCTATCATTGCCAGTTACTATTTTCATCTTCCCTCAGAGTCTTTCTTCCTGGACAATGTCATAGAAACAGAAGTGAAATCAATGAATTATTAATACCCAGGAGTTTAGCCGATTTGAATTGATCCACTTAAGATTAAAAAAAAAAAAGAAAAAAAAAGAAGAAAAAAAAGAAAAGAGCAGGTTGGTTATTTTGGACGGCATCAGCAGAGGGTCGGTGACCAGCGCTGGGCACAAGGGTGGCAAGGGGCACCCCCAGGAGTCGCTCTCCACACCAAGCCCGCTTAGCCCCGCTGGGACATCTCTGCCTCATGCAGGAAACGACACCTGCAATTTCCTGGCAATTAGCCCTGTTTACCGGTGGAAGGAAATTTCAGGAACTGATTTGATCCTCTGTTTCCCCGCTGCATTTTCTTGCTGTGAATGATTTATTGAGAATAGTGATAAAAATTAATTGCTTTGAGAAAATCAACAACAAATTTGCTTTTAAACCCTGTAATCTACTACAATTATGTTAAAAGTGCAAGCTAGAAGGTGCTGAGTGCATTCTGCTCTGGCTGCACAGCGCTTTTCAATTTTGAATTTTTATTCACACATAAATAATCAAACTATTTCAAAAATTGGCTATCATGAACAAAGTAAGCAGTTCCATAGTGCTGCATTAGCTAAAATGTGATCCATTCTATTACACAACAGGGGTGCATACTGTGTGTTAAATAATGATTTTCACCTCACAGTGATATCACTGGATGTTCAATTTTTTATTTTTTATTTTTTTTTTGGGTAGTTGTGCAGTGGTACATCAATTTAAAATTGCGTATCTGCCAGAGAATATGCCTGGATAGGAAAAGTCCTAAAATAATTATCCCAGAGTTACAGGCCTCTTTGACCATAAGCAAAGTCTTTACCTGACTGTGTGTATTTTGTTTTATGCACTTTTACTTATCACCACATAGAAAGCATGAGAAAAAGAAATGTAGAAGCAAATAAGGTTCTGCTGACAACTTAGCTTGCAACACTCTTTGCTTTTATTAAGGCCGTCCAGACCAGAGTAACTTAATTTGTTAGTCTTGCTTTCAGACCTTGTTAAAAATACATTGCTCTGAGGGCTGCGATTCCAGTGTCCAAATTATCACCTAATGGGAGTTATATCTTGCTGCCAAGGGTGATTAAATAGGATAAGATAGGCAGTTTGTATATGCAGTGAGGAAAATGTCCAAACAGTATTGACAGCAAAGGTAAAAATAATATGCCAGCTTTGGTGATCTATTAATATTTAATGTGAATGATTGGAAGAGAAGATGTTTTTAGATGTTAGATGTTGCTTTTTCAAGAGAGAAATATAACGTTTACAAGCAGCTCTTATTGACCAAACACACATACACATATAGAAAATTATGTGGCATGATTGTTCAAAGAAGGAAAAATGCATCTCCTGTCTTACATACAGCAGGTAAAAGACACAAATTGATTTATATGTATTTCATAATTATGATCTGCATTCAATTTTGACAATATATGGAAGTAATTGAAGTCCACAAAGTGTAAAAACTTACTTTTCCAGTGTGCTTCATTCACTAAGCCTGCTCATATTCAATGCATAGAAAAATAATAGAAACAAGACATTTTTAGTCTAGAATGCAATATCATTAAACATAATATGACAAATGAAGTTATTACTTACAAAAGTTTTTTAGACATAAAAGACAAAAAGTTTTTTTGGTCCTAATTATTTTCAACAAAAATGCCATTCTAATCAATCTTTGATTTGCAGGATCTGATAGCAGCCATCTTCAGCTACACTTTGATGAGGATGAGAATATGTTAGCAGAATATTCTGGTTATATTTTTTAAATCAAGTTATCTCCTTCTTAATAAACATTTTTAGATAATACATTAGCAAATTCGATACAATGTTCTAACTCTAGCACTGAACTTATGTGCAAGTTCCATAGTGTATTCACACAGAAACAGTAATGTAGAATAAAGTGGTAGGGTAATGCTTGCAGTTTAGCAGTCTCATCTATTTTAAATACTTTTAAAATATCAGAAAGCTTTTTAGAAAACATTTTGTTCAGTATGTAAAAGTCACATAAAATAGAAATGGTAAACTGATAATCAAGTTTTCACCCTCAGCTTCATTGCTAGATACAGTATATTCTATACATATATAGAGTATAAAGTTCAAATTATATATGCATATATATGCGCATATATGAGTATATATATATATTCAAGTGTAGCAATATTTTAAATTCCTTGAAAGGAATCAGATTAACCAATTCTGCGTCATTTTTGACAATAGTTTCATTTATATTCAAAGTGTTTATCAATAATTAAAATGTACCGTACAACATGTCTATTTGTCTTTAGGCACTGTCTCTGTCTCCCAAAACACATAGTTGTTCATCTGTATTATAATGTACTCCACACTGAAAATTTCTCTGGTCCGTATCATATTACTATTGGAGAAAAAAGAGGGGCTTGTGTGATTTTTTTTAAATTATTTGATGTATTTTTTAGTTCAGTTTTAGTGGCATTTCACTAAACTGTGCTGCTAATAGTTAAACAATTAAAAATTTTATATCCGTCTTTCAGCATACCTTAATCCAAGTGAGCTTTGTCGTGAAATTTTCCTATTTAGGATCATTATTTTCTGTAAAAGTTCATGTGTTTACCTTAACACTTCTTATGAAGTTAATATGGAAACTTGTTTCCCACTTCAGACTTATTTCATCAATATTTTGCTCAAAAATGGGTTTGTGAAATTTTAAATAAATTTCATAATGTAATAGTAATATTGTAATAGTAATAATGTAATATTGACGTGGATACTTTGGATTTATTTCTATGTTTTTCTTTCGGTCTCAGAACTCTAGAGTTATCTGATATGTATCATTCACTGTAAAACAGAATACTACATATATTTAGGTACTTTAAAAATAAGAAGATAGTAAAAATGCAAGATATAACATGGAATTGATTGTCTTCAGCAGAGATTGACCATAGTAAAGGCCTGACCTAGTAGAAAATGTAGGTATTAATGCATTGATCTTAAAAACACTTTTCTGTTTTTCCAGTGTATCAAATATTTGTTATGAAATTTCCAAATGGACTTAAAAGAAGGTAAAGAAGGTTTTGCTTTTTGATGCATATTCACCTTTGTATCCTGGAAGATTACACATTTTGCACAAGTGTACTTGCAAAGACATGAGGACAACAGTATACAGTTGTGTGTTTGCATTATACTAGAGATTTCCATATTACAAATGTCAAGAGAGTCGGCTCTTCATTTTAAAAATTCCATCAGATTTCTGCATCTTTCAAAGCAGTAATAGTGTAGCAAGGGTTATGCAACATAATATCACAAGTATTTGTGGCTTATGTCCTATGAAAAGTGGAATACGCTGTATTGTCTGTATCTGTGAAATGCTCAAACATACAAGAAAGGAAACTTTTTATCTATATATATACAAGAAGTTTATATTAGGCCACAGTGTTATCTGCTTTCAATCTCTGGAAGTGAACTGGAGAGTACAATTAATGTATTTATGTAATAACTGATGTAGCAGCTACAGTGCTGAAACCAAGCAGCCCTTAATTCTTGCCACCTATAAAGTGGTGGTTGCACCCATTCATAAATGACTGAAATGTCAGGGTTGCAAAACGAAGATTTTAGATCTCATCAAGGGTAAAGATCTGCATTGCATTCTTATTTTATTTTCTTGTCTCATACTGTTTCTGTGGCTTGGTCAATCTGACCAATAAAAATTAAGTAATAATAAATATTATTCTAAAAGCAAACCCCAAAACAAACAAACAAAATCAGCAAACTGCCCAAAACACGTATACTTCAGAATGAAGAATGAAATACTAGTTTTAGCTTGTAGCCTGAATTTTGGAGTTCACCTTCAGAAATTCTTTCACAATTGTTTTAGTCACGGTACTGATACTCAGAATTCTTTGCTGACTTTTGGGAACTCATTTAAGGCAGAATCTAAATACCATAGCCAAAAATAATTCAAAACTCCTTGACACACTGAGAAAAGAAGTTTGAACTGAGGAATAATTTTCTCCTTCCTTAGCAGCTTTACGAGTGTCCCCAAATGCATAAGTATCTAGGGGGAACTTAATGTAAGCACCCCCATTTTTAATAGAAAAGTTACTTTGGAATCTGAAATTTTCTCCTTGCTCATATCAGGGATGCTAATTCATTATAAATGCTACTTAGGAATGACTAAAGTAGGTGTATGGAATTTACTTTTTTTTTTTTTTCCTCCCCACCCTCAGAAAACCTAAACACTGGTTGTGACAGCAGAGCATCGCTGTGCTTAACTTCCTTTCTTGTATGTGTATCCTGGGGAGAAACCATCATGTGAACAGAGCACAAATACCGGAACATTGTAAAAGTCGGGAAGGGTTTTCGTGCCTGAGTATGTGACTCAGTACAACGCCATGTAGCAGTATATGCCTGTGTCCCCACAGTAGTAGAGCTGCATTTGAGAAGTAATAGCCATGACTAATTCAATCACACTGAGAGGCACACTGAGCCAGCTTGCCGCTTCTGGTTCAAAAGGCGGTTCGGACACAGCCAGCGCGCAGTGCAGTGCAGACGTGCCTTTGGTCATGTTACAGAGCACTCGCCTATCTAACAGCAGTTCATCAGAATGAATTTATTCAAGGCTGGGAAGTGCACTGAAGCCATCTGTTTGTACTGAAGTGATTTAGATAAGCAGGGGTGAGCACTCCCCAGGCTGTGGAAAGGTGGCTAAACAGCTCAGTACCTGGGAGATGTAGAGATTTCACAGACACAAACAGACAGAAAACAAGCTCTTGGTCAAATGGTACATTGACTGTGCTAATGCAGGACTTTGTTCAAGTTAATAGACTCGGTCTCTCACAAGGTTTATTAGTCTGAGCATACTATCACCCAAATAGTCGTACTATTTCTGGATGAGAGATAGTTGTTGCTGTACAATCTCTTCATTCAAGCAGAACAAGTTCGTGTGTAACTGCAAAAGATGGGACCGACATGCATCTTACAGGGAAAAATCCAATAAGTAATGGAACTGGCTACCATGCTTCCTGCCCCCACCGAAAGCGGAAACTGGTTTGCACACAAAATGGGTCTATTTTGAAAAACTGGACACAGGCAAATCTTTTCATGTGGGAAAAGACCCTATTCATTAGTTTCCTCCAATTTTGACCTTCGTGCCTACAGGTGAACTGCTAATAGAGGCTCCTCTGCTAGTAAAGGGAAAAACAACATATTTGCACGTTCCCTTAGAGTTGTGCAGTCGTGGGAGCATGACACATATTGTAAGGACATTTGAAAATGTGTAGTAACATCAATAGCTAACTGATGTACGTATTTAAAAGGTAGGTGCTGTTTTCCCTTCATTATTGTACATCTGAAATAGCAACAAAAACAAAATAATTGAAGCAACCTACTTCTGAAATAGACATAGACTTTTAAATTATCCCTTTTTATTTTCCTCTTTTCAGTTGTTTTACTGTTGCTATATAAAGCTTGCTTTTGCAGTGAGTGGGAGAAATTTGCTCAAGTTACTGTACTACTCTTTAATCATGAACACTGCTAAAGGCAAGGCTTAGCGACACTAGCAATTTGGATAACATTCTTTAATTATGTCTTGATAATCTATCACATTTCTGGAAAGAGAATTTATCTTTTATACATTCCTCTATGCCATGTGTTGGAAACACAAAATAGATTAAAATCAGCTTTAGAAGCAAATGAAAAAAAGAGTGGACTTAAATAGTAAATACTGAACTATTAGCTAGATAATATATTCTGGTTCTTAAAAATATGTTTTCAGATGATAGCATATTAAGATATTCTTTTTTCCTTGTCTGTCACGTTGAATGAAAACTATGCGTGACTGTTTGAATGTAGATACATTTTCATGTTTGATACATCACAGACCTCTTACTTACTTAAAGATGCTTCTAGATTACTGATATAAGAACACCTTTCATCAGGTGGCATTTATCTTCACTGACATGAGTGTAAACGTATCAAAATCCCAGCAGCACCAGCTACTAAGAGGAACTGCCTCCTTCATCTCCTCCTTATGAAGGCCAGTGAAAGAAGATGCTGAAGTAAAGAAAAAGTGTCCTTTAAAAGTCAGGAAAGCAGATTTCATTACATCTATCAGTTGTATCCTCAAAACATTTTCATGGCTTTTCAACCAGCAAAACCGCACAACATTGAAATCTTTGAACAAATGTGATGTCATTCTTCCACCCTTGGATAATGAGAAGAACTGAATCCCCAAACCTTCAGACCCTTGAAACTGTCTCTGTGTTTTGATCTGTGAACAGTGCAGCCTCAGAAGAAAACGGATGAGCCTGTACCGGGAGGGGAGCTTTTGTGCTTAATGAGGGGAAGCAAAGCTGTATGTTGAAAATGCTTTAGATGGAAGCCCTGAAATATGTACCCAGGATAAACAGGAAAATAATATTAAAAAGACTTGGTTTATGAGTTCAGCAACAGTAAATTAATGCCCCAAGTGTCTGAGGCATGTGTCAGATGTATAGGCTGATTTAGTAAAGAAACTGTTACAGAAATGAGGTTACTGTTAGCGTTTCTCACTGAACTGTGAACTTGATGAAGCTGAAATATATACTAAATTTGGCTGTTTACTGGAGGAGGAAGCATGCAAGTAAAAGCATATTTGAAGTGTTGCAGGTAACACTTGGTTAAAAAAATGTATATAGAAACATTTTCCTGCAGTTTCTCTCTCCTCTGCTGTTAAGGATCTGGTACAATCTGTTTTAACCCCAGCTATAATTACCCTGTCCCTTTTTCTCCTTCTCTCTCTCTCTCTTTTAACATGATTAAAGGCAGATTGGGGTCATGTCTGCGTCCCCAGCCCAGGTATTTTCTTTGCACAAATAGCCACATTTTCTGATTAGTGGTATTCTGATATCCTGGCGGAGGATGGCTAGTTGTTAAAGGGAAGAAGAGGACATCTGGCAGAGAGAAACCAAAAATAATTTTCCTGCCTATCCTCTTTCCTGTGAAGCCCAATTAAAAAAATAATGCTGAAGGAAAGGGAAACAAAAAGTGGTCAGAGTGTTTGTACTGCAGACCACTAAGAAACTGTATTAGCTGGTATAAATTAGAGCATCTTTCAAGCTGCTCTAATGTGTCTGAGACAGTCACATCATAGCTGGCTTGGGCATATCCTGTTCAGCTCCTTTTAAGAAAGCTTCAGCAAGGAGTCATTTAGTAAGAGTGCATCAACAGTCTTTGTAGTCTATGTAGATTAGCAGAAATTACCTGCATACTTTTCGCAGCATTTATGTGATGAAATTTTGCATCAAGAAATGAGCCAATATAGAGAGAAACAAAAGAAATTAGTATAGAATATGTTAGAAAATAAAAAGTGGTGTTTTTGATGAAAAAAGCGGGCGAATTCTTCAGAGACAGATGTTATGATATGAAAAATTTAGGGATATCTTCAGGGAAATTAGTCAAAATAGCTGCTAGTCGGATCCTATTCATAAGTATTTCAGAGAAGATAATTCCGAGGACAGGAAATTGTTTTTTAGATAGAACAATTAAAGATCAACTGTAAGAATCACAGAAAAGTGTCCAAGGCTGTAGAGATGCCATTCATTCCTCGTTATTACTAATTAGAGATACTCAACTATTATGATTTTCAATTAGTGGAGTTATTCTGTATTTTCTGTCCATTGAAAAGGACACAAAAGGGAAATAATGAAATATTTTTAAATGCTACATGAAATGTTGTATTTGAAATCTGTCTGGATATCATAAAGTGCGAACACACTGTCATTACATTTTTGGACCTGATTTTGTCCATGATATGAGTATTTTTTGGCCAGTGAAGTAACAGTTTTACACAACGAAATAAATATTTGACAACATTTCAGGGAAAAAAAAAAGTGTAATCACTTTGTCCAAGCTTTAAGTGTACAAGTCATATTTTTTTTCAGAAGTCTAAATTCAGACTCATGAAAAGCACAGCCTTTTGACACAGCTTATTCAGATAATTGGGTGTTGATGCAAATTTTTATGTAATAGTAGTAGTAACAGCAGCTACTCAGCAGTAACTGAGGCTTCTGAAGTCTGCTCTGTAGCCAAGATTTGCAAATAAATTCTGAATTTGAAATCTGCAGGTTCGGAGTCTTATGGTGAACATCTGTAATTGCAAGAATACTAACAAAAAAAAGAATTTTAATCCTCAAAAGTAAGGTCTTGCTCTTGAATACTTGATAATGGCCCTAAAATTTGGCATTATTGTCCTAATAGAGATCTAAATGGGAAGTATCTGAGCAAAGTTTCACTTATACAAAAAAGTTTTAGACCATGTGCTTAATACTTAAGAGAATAAAACCTGAAATGAACTCTTCCCTTTCTATTTTAGATTACCCTTTCTATTTTAGATACTAAATATGTTTCTTAGAACATTAAACATTTTGATTTCCAGTCTGAGCATTGTTCTGAAAGAACAGCAGTGCATGGAAATCACTTTAAGGAGTGTGTCTGTTTTCATTTCAGTCTGAGAATTTAAATATGTTTAAAAAAAAAAAAAAGATAAGAAAAAATGAATCTTTTTTGATTTGCAGGAAGGATTTAATGCACATTTATTTTGTTCTCTTTTGTGATTGTCTTTTCATTTGTACAGTCTTGGCTATTATTAAAAAGTACACTTGGACATAAAAAAAAATGTTCATGACAGTTTCCCCTTTTTATTATACAAATTAAATTTTCTTTTAGAGAAACAACATTGCTGACTGATAGACTTGGATTCACTAGGACTCAGCAAATTCTAATTTTCTCTGTGACTTTCAGTAGTGTCATTACATTTTCCTGTCTATAAAATGGAGATTTACAGGTATATTGACAGGATGTATCAATAGCAAAAGAAACACTAGGAAAAAGTGTGGACTTGCTACTGAATAAGGAAAGGGGCAAAGAGCAAGGGAAAAAAGTCCATGGTCTGATGCTTTCTGCACCTCAGTCTTTACTTGTAAACCTGTCCTTCAGGAATCCCAAGTTCCTCAGAGCAGAGGGGAAGCCATCAATGAGGCTCATGTTGGGGAACACATGGACAAACGGGACATACTGAAGTCCGTGGTATCAGATAAGATGCAGATAGTCAGAGATTCCCAAAGACTAGAAGAAATCATATGTCCCTCACACCTTCAAGAAGGTCAAGCAATATGATTGTGGGAACTGTGATCAGTCATCTTGGTGGATCAAGAGAGATCAGTGGATGCATGACCTTACTAGTGGTTTTGTCTCTGTCTCCCGCATATCCTCATCAAGCTGATGAAGAGAGGATAAGATAAGTGGACAGTGAAGAGAACTGAAAACTGGGTAAATGGATGTGCTAATAGTCAGGATGTGCTAGTCAGGAGCTAGCTCAGTGTGCTCACTAGGCCAGAAAGGGCTAACCAACTGGAGGGCAGATTTGCAGAGAAGGACCTGTACCCTAGGATACAAAGATGAACAGAGGACAGCAGTGGGCTCTTATGGCAAATAAGGCAAATAAGTTTCCTGGGCATCATTAACAGAACATTGTCCACACATGGAGGGAGGTGACCCGTCACCTTGGTTAGATGCACCTTGAGTGCTGAACTCAGTGCTGAGCATCCTAGTACAAGAGGACCCGCTGGAGTCCAGTGTAGGGACACAAAATAATTATAGTGCTGGAGCATCTCATATAAAGAAAGATCTTGTCAATGTGTATAGATACCTATTTACCTGATGGTGGGAGGTCAAGAAGACAGGAAGACAGAGCAAAACTCTTCTCAGTGGTGCCCAATGAATGCACTAGGCACAAGTAAAAAGTAGGAAATTCTGTTCCTCTAAGAGAATAAACACCAGAACAGGTTGTCCAGGGAACTGCTGAAGTCTCTGTCCTTTGAGGGCAACAGGATATGGTATTGCCAGGGGACACACCAGGCAGCCTCCTGCCTGCCTCTACCATTATTTGGCATAGCCGTTTTGCGACTCTCTGGCATACCAGTTTCATGAAAGATGAAACTGCTTTGGAAAGCAGACATAAGAGTTATGTTATGAATTCCTTAACCATGAGGATGGGATGCAGTAGTGATACTCAGTAGTGATACTCACTGGACCTACAGCACAGCAGAGATTTGCTGATATATATTGTAAGGATTAATTATTTAACAATTACACAAAGTTCTGAAGCTGTAAGTGCTAATTATATATTATCCATTCCTGAATGTGAGTTTATATTACTTGTTATAATGCTTCATCTGGTTAAAGACTTGAAAGCTTGCAAGCATACTATTATTAGGCTCCTTTCAAATATTGTATAATAAAAGCCTTATAGAAAGGATAATGGACTATATTCTACTTTGTCTCATAATCTGAGTGAAAAACAACCCCATTACTTAATCTTTTCTTCCTTTCTGCTTTAGAAGATGTCATTAATGAGTGTCTTAAACCCCATGAATAAGTAAAATTATATATTCAGGGTGTAAATGTTTTAAAACTCTAAAAAATGTACCCAGAATAATTTAATTGAGTCCTCAAGATATGTGGAAAATGAAAACCGCTCCTGGCAAACTAATAGTAGCTCTGAATATTCAAATAGCAAAGAGCGGAAAGTGCTGTTATAATTAGGATTAAATGAATGTTAGCTGCATTTATAGCTGTTATTCCTAGCTTTTTGCAATATTTTTTAGGAGTATTTTTTCTTTTAGGAGCATGTTTTCTTACTGTATTTTTCTAATGAATCAGTGATTCAAAGGATTTATTCTTTTAATATTAAGACTGACAGCAACTCCACAAAAAATGGAGTATTTTATGTATTTAAAAACTAGTTTTTTAAAAAAATCTATTTTCAGTCACTACTCTTTTTTCCTTTTTTCATACTGAGATTTTTTTTGCTTATGTTTTTATATGAATCATAGAAATATATGCAGACCTACGCACTAATAATATAGACCTTTTTATAATAATGTAATTATTTCATAAATGAAATATCACTGAAAGCACTGAACAAAAGACATAACTAGAAAATTATACTTTGTCAACAGCATAAAGTATGTTATTAAAATATACAAATTATATTCTACCAGAACAATACAGCCTTCATAATATTCCTGGTAATCAAATGAATAAGAAAATGTAGCTTTCAAAATAAGATGGGATATGATCCTGTTTAAGATATGTTAATAAATACCAGTCATGACAAGCATTCTAAAAGAAAGTGCTAATTTAATTTTCTTTTTAAAAACTTCAGGAGTGTTAAAACACAAGGTAGGAATACGTGCATTTGCTGCTATATCTGTGCAAATATTTCTTTCTACTTGTTCTAAAATTAATGCTAAATAATAATGACATATCTATTACGCATCCAGAAATACCTCTATGGAGTATATAGACTAGCTGTTCTGAAAACATGAGTTTACAATGCAGAAAATTCTAAGATGAAATATATTTGTCTTTCTGTGACCCTGATAGGCACTATACACACTTGAAATCTGCAGAGTTTAATTTATGCTTTGTTTCTGACTAGGGCTAGTTTTTTTGAAAGACCTAATGATAGAGTGAATTGCAAAGAATATCTATGAAAATGTATCATCATTTTAAGAAATAATACTTTTTTAACCTCTTTTTTTCTTTTCTTTCTCTAGTAATAAATCTGTGATCAATGAGGATTTTTTTCCTTTTTTCTGCTTAGTTTCTTTGTTCAATAAGTAAATAAATAAATAAAGGTAAATAGAGGTAAAGAAGATGAATAAGCAAAATTTATCCAAGGCAAATTCATTCCCTTTCAAGCAACTTCTATCTTTCCCATAATTCATCATACACCACTTTATTCAAGAAGCAGCCCAAATATTCTTCTTTAATATCTAATATACTATATTTGCTGTCATGTGTTAATACATATTCCTAGAATTTCAGGAATTCAAATGGCAGGAAGATAGACTATGAATCTGAAATGGAGGATTTGTCCATATTGTTATGTTAACAGTGGGCTCTCTGAAGCATTGTGTTACCAGAAAAATACTTTTCCTTTCTCCCATAGCAACATTACAGGATTTGAGAGTCAGCTTTCATTTCTGACTTTTTAATGATTTAAATTAAAATGCATGATCAAACAGGACTAGAATTTCTAAAAATGGATGGAAATCCTTTGCTGATGAGATCTTTAAATCTCTGTCCTGAGAGTATGAAAATCCTTATGACAGACAGCTGTTCAAATCTTCTGTTTAGGGATAGGTCTGGGAAAACAGAAGGGGGTTTTGTCTGTTTGTTTTTTGATTAGGTGAAATATAGGCAGTTTGAACCAATAGCTGCTTCTATATGTGGAGCATTTTAATGAAACTTTGTTTATAAGAAGATCTTTGTTCCTCTCTAAAAAACAGAACAAATACCTTCAGTCTTACCTGAATTACATTTACACGTGTTTATGATTCTTAAACTGTTCTTCTATTTCTCCCTGGAAAGTGTGAAGTATTTAGGTTATAGAAAAGAAGTAATTTCACGGCAGTTGTTTTTGAACTTTTCTGTACATATGCTAAAACAGCTATTTAAATAAGAAAAAGAATCTTTAATAACGTCCAAGAAAAAGTAACATTGTGAACGGAAGGACAAGTGAAAAGACAACAAGCAAAACTGCTTCCTACAAAGTATTGCCCCTTAGGCAACATCTGTTTCCTCTGCGTCCTTTCTAAGAATTCAAACTTTTCATCAACAGATCTCGGTTATTGCAAAGCAAAGGTGACAGGAAGGCTTTCCAAGAACAAATGTATCCAACTACAGGGTGCAGAAGTAGCCACTCACTTCTAACTGGGAAAGTCTAGCTTGAGTGAGTCTACTTATAGACATACCGTCTCTGAAGTGGGAAGTTAGAAGCTTTTGACTGTTTAGAGAAATAAAGTAGGAGCTGAGTTTCAGGTTACCACTTTCTAGTAGTCTGGCTTTGAAACATATCAATATGTGCAATTTAGAAAGAAGCCTTATTAATCAGAAACAAAAGATAAAAAATAAAGATATTCCGTTCTTCCTACTTACTTTATAGCCAGTTCTTTTGCAGACTATTTTTACTGTAATCCTCTTTCTTTCATTATTGTTTATTTTTAGATGTAAAACAGCAAGTTTTCGATTCCTTAACTGATGTATTCATTTAATCTCTACTCTCCATTGTGTGCACTAAACAAACTACAGTTTTAATGAAATCTCATGAATCAAATGTAAAATGAAGTTTAACTTCATGTAATATGTTAACTTACTGTGACCTGTTAGCAGTTGTTAAGCCTTGTCTACTTGAATTATGTTGAAGGATTCACCTTTCTAGAAGTTTAATTTTAGCAAAGTCTGAACTTCATTAAATGAGAGTATTTGCTGAATGAAAAGAAACATTGTTTGACTTGGTGAGAAACATTTTCTGAGCAATAATTTCTTTTCCAGAAGCATTTCTGTTTTCTGGTATATTTGAAATAGGGAGGAAGTGATACCACTTGGGCATAGTGGATATGCTAATTATAGGACATTACCTTGATATTGAAGCCCCTTTGAAGTAAATAGCTGCCACTTACAAGAACTCTGCTGTCTGTTAAATAATTACAGAAAGATAGTAAAAAAAAATGTTTGCAGAAGAATTAAGAATAAGCTGAAAATAGATAGCTAAGGGAGACATAGCAGCCATTCATGTGGTCTAAATACCAGTATACAACATGTGAAAAATCCTGATGGGGATTTTATAGCATAATTTTGGAAGAAAAAAGAGATCTTCAGAGAAGAGAAAACATGTTAAACACAGGAGTGGAATAGCAACTGTCATCCAATAGTGAAAAGCAGATACAGCTGTAATTCTAGGTAATGAAGAAAGTAAAGTCACAAAGCAAAATTTCTAGGGATTCCAGAGCAAAACTTCAGACTGTATATGTCCTTCATCTTAGAATTAGGTTCCTCTCTGTTCTCTCAGCAAGAAATATCGAAGACAAATCCTCAGATTGTATTCCTTTTTTCAGTCAGATTGCTTTCTTTTTCATGAAAAATCAAAGAAAGCAGTTGAGAATAACAAGTTTCTGAACTAGATAATTGAAATGCAAATAAAGCGCGGATGCCTACTTTGGGAAGCTCTTTGGATGTTTTTACTCCAAAAATCTGTTCCTATGTTGCCCTGTATTATTGTCCTTTATAGAGAACCTGAAGGAAAATATGTACAGATGTCAAGAACTGACTAAACTGACAAGGTCATACTAATAGTTAGAATTGTGTAATAAATTGATTTGGGCTTCTGATCAAGTAGATGTATTCTTCTATTTTGTTTTACATTCAGCTTAGGTCTAGCTGAAACAGAGGAAAATTTAGTTATCTAGATGAGTCAGCTTAGGCAAAAAGTCAAAACTTATTAGTGAATTACAAAAAAATATTTTTGTGTGTAAGATTATTGGAGAGGTAGCTTTTCTAGGTAAATTTAATATCCATTTTTTTTGTGGTTGTGGAGATTGGTGTTGTATCCAACCATCTTCAAGAAGAAGAAGAAAGAAGATATCCAGAGAAGAAAAGTCTGCTCAGCCTCAGTTCAATCCCCAGAAATACTGTGTCTTCCTTGAAAACATGTCCAAAAAACATTAAGAACCAGAAAGTGTTTGGGAATGTTCAATACGGTCAAACTCCTCACCTGCTAAGATGAAACAACTAGTTTGATTTTTAAGGGAAGAAGGCTGAATCGTATTTATCTTCAAGGCCTTTGACATGGACACTTCAGTGAAATTGGTGAAATCAATAAATAGCAAACAGGTGGACTTTGTGTTTTGTTCAACATTTTTATTAGTAACTTGAATGACAAGAGGAAGTGCACTCTTACTAAATTTGTGATAACATCATAGCAACATCAAACTGGAGGAAAGTGGTCAATATGCTGGATACTTAACAGACTGAAGAAATAGGCCAATCAATCACATAAAGTCCAAAAAAGGGAAATGCAAATTCCAACTGTGGGGACAAACAAACTCAAGCACCAATGGGGGGCTTACTGACTGGTAAACATTTGCAGAAAAGGCTCTGGGATCCTGGTGGGCAGCAAGTTGACCATGAGCCAGCATGACAGCGTTGCCCAGTGGCAAAGACGGCTATGTGGACTGAATTACACAAGAGTGAAGTCTGCACTCTAAGAAAGTGATTGTGTCCCTCTTTTTAATATATTTGTAAGACTGTACCTTGAGTGTGTGTCCATCTTAATATACACCAGTAGAAGAGAGATAATGATGAACTGGACTGAGTCCACCTGAAGTCTTCCAAGATGGTCAGGGTCTGTAGCACATGGTAGGCAAAGAAAGGCTGAATAAACTAGGCAGGCCAGCCTAGGGAAGAGGCTTCCCTTCAGCTTCTTAATAAAAAGGTCTATAGAAGACGGAGGCAGACTCTTCGATATTTGCAACAAGAATGCACACAACAATAATCACAAGTTGTGAACAGAAATTTTAACTAGGCTTAGGGGGAAGATGACTGTGAGGTGGTCATGGAAACCCACAGGGACTGTGAGATCTTCATCCTTGAAGATACAAGGATATGTACTAAGGGAACTCAAACAACCTTGTTGCCTCGCAGCAACATTTGTCCCGGCGGACCAAGTTAGCATGTGTGCCACCGCCCAGCACCCCGGGTCAACTGAGCACAGACACCAATATGGTGGATGCTGCAAATGGCGTTTATTGAAATACGCTGCTGGTTCTTATAACTTCTGTC
>JAWLRI010000157.1:4024034-4040780 GCA_034781795.1 Crypturellus tataupa
TTCCCTTCAAGGTCTGGATTTTGTTTCACACAATGCTTATTTATGACTCCACAGATCATAAAAATTTTCCATCTCCACTACATGCAGTCTTGAAGCAAAGTGTTGAGATTTATGTTATCAGAGTGAGAACTAACAGTGACCATCAAGCTGAATGTGAGTTCCCACATGCACTGAATGTCTACTGAGTATTTGTGAAAATCAGGTCTCCCTGAGGGAGAGTTCGTCTCGAGTTCTCTGCTGAAAAGAGAGAAAATAGAGAAGATGGCAGAAAGTAGCTCTTCTGATGGGCTCCAAGAAAAGGGAAGGGTCCAAGGGGATGAGCTTTCCTACTTGGCATTCCTAGAGATGAGTCTAGGAGGCACCAACTGTTTATGCCTGAGTTTACAGAAGTCTGGTTTATCGGGTGTATTTGCTGGTGTGTGAAGAATTTGCTATGGAGCAGCTTGAGAGAGGATGTAGCAGAAGGTGAAGGAGTCAAAACATGGCATTGAGAAGCTGTAATGTGCTCTGCAATGTTTGTCTTGGATTTTCCTGGGTCTGGAGAAGAAACTGGGAAATTTTATACACACCTGAAAGATATATGACTCATTGTAGAAATGATTATGAATCACACCGCAAGCAGCAATCTACTGCTGACAAATCTAGCCACAAATTGTAGCACAGTGCATTCTTTTGAGGTAAACCAACACAACTGTATATTTTAAATCTGAGAAACCATTTTGGAGATTCTGGTAGATTTGAAACATTTAATGAGGTTTGAATACTTTTCAGTACTAGTCTATTTAATGTCTCTAGCTATCATTTGCTTCTTTTCATAAATCTTGTAAAGGAAACTTAGTGTTTAGTGCAGGGAGAGCTATAACTTTTCCAGGGGATTTGATATATATCCTCAAAATGCTGAGCTGAATGAATTCAACTTCTGGTTTTTAGAGGAGAATTCATTCTCTTTGTGCATTTCCATTTGTCTGATAATCCTGTGCTACAATCTGCTGCATTTTGATAGGAAAGAGTGAAGTCTGGTCAAGATTAGTACTGAATAAAAGAGGAAACCAGAGAGGTTTTCCAATTTGCTACAGTAAGCAGAAGTCTTAGATCCCTGGGGAAAAAAAAAAAAAAAAAAAAGAACAAATGATGCCCTCAAATAAATTCACTTTAGGTAGTAAATAGGAAATATCTTCTGTTCAGTTATATAGAACTTTCATACATTTCCCTATCCATTATGTCTTATCTCTGTAATTATGTTTTTGTTAATTGCTTCATCGAATTACTACATCTGATGCCATAATTTCACTGCTCAGTCTCTGTGATTTACCGACATCGCCATGCATACAGAGTCTCAGAAGTTTTCTCTTTATTTAGAGACCGCACTGGTGATAGACAGCTGGAGGATAGAGATGTCAGAGATCCAGAGACACTGCACTAAATTTAAATTACAACGTGACTTTTAAATTGTTTGGGTTTCAGGAATACTCTCTTGCTTCTAATCTTATAAAACCTCCAGTGAAGCTTTTTCTTGGCTCTCAACTTCTGAAAGCTATTATCATCAGAAATATCCCTCTGTTATAGAAATATACCTGAATATGAAAAAAGAAAAGGAAAAAGAAAAAAAAAATGCATTTAGCATATAGTTACCTGATATTTATTTGTGAAAAGGTCAGGTAGTCTTATGCAGCCAGTCTTGGGGATAACTTCTTCCACCTTTCTCTTCTTCTGTGAGAAGATTCTGCAAGGGATAATGTTCTCTTAAAGAAAACATAATGGGGAGAAAACAAAAATAAAAATTAAAAATATGCCCTCATTTGGAGAAAAAAATTATACTAGACTTCTCTTTTCCAAAAGCTGTTTATAGATTTTCTGTGGTTACTAGTATTTTAGGATGCAAGTATAGGAAGATGTGAGTATTGCGGCCACAAAATATAATTCATGTACAAATAATACATGTTCTTTATTACGGAAATCAGACTAATATGTGCCCTGAAGTATTTTATATTCTTAAATAGATAATTCTTTCTCTTCTATCTGTGCTCAGAATTTCTCAAAAAGGATTAAAGGAATGAAATAATAAAAGAAAAAAGGATAAAAAAAAAAAAAAAAAGGAATTTACAGATCACATTGTTATGTATTAAGAAGTGAAGTATCACCTAGTACTCTTTTTCACAATAACATCAAAAACAGTGTTGTCAGCTATCCAGTTCCTGAATGCCTAAGAATCATGTCTAATTTACAAAAGCAGTATGTTGGTCAGTCGAATTTCTGTTTCCATAACAATACTGCATTAAATCTTCATGGCAAAGCACTTGACATCTCTTCCCAGTACTTGAGAATGGTTTATGAAAAAGCATCTTGTTACTGTCATGCATTGTACAGCATGTGTTGGAGGAGATAAGTGAATATTGGTCAATAAGTGAAGGAAGGGTGCACGGCCTCTTTTATGTTGAGGGAGAGAAAATATCCCAACCGACTCAAAACTAAATATCTGTAGTAATTTTGATCAAAAGTGATTATATTTACAAAACTATGGATATAAGAATGAAGAGTGAAAGAAGCATTTTTGCTTCTTATGCTTCTTTGGTTCTTTGCTTCTTAGGCCATTCTTATGGTCTTCCATTCCTTTAGTTGCTGTGAGTTTTGCACTTTTTCCAAGTGGAAATTCGTAACACTGCATACAATTTGGTTAAAAATATGTGTCAGACTGATTGCTGAATAGTCAGTCACTAACATGAAGTATCTTGAGGATTTCCATATGTTCCAACTCAAATTCATTTTTTTTTGGAGTAGTTTGCAAGTCATTACTGTTAATTTTGAATTTGATTTTCTAAAACTCCTTTTTTTTTTTTTTCTTAGCAATACTACATAAGATAGTCCGAATGAAAAATACCTCTTCAGAACCAGCAAAAAGTCATTTCCCTAACAGCTTATGCAGCTACATTTATTGAGAACTTTACTGCAATTTGTGTTTACCCTTTTGGCACAAAGCACATCTGCAGAAAACTTAAAAGGAGATAATCAGGAAACAAAAGAAAACAAATAAACAAATGCGGTCATTCAAAGTCAATTTTATGATAAATTTCTTTCAGAATAATGCACGTTTTAATTTGGAGTCTATAAGCATATGTCATTTGAAATGTGTTACTGTTTGAGTGCAGCATAAATTGGTTGGACAAAAAAGTTGTCACTGTCCCCTATAGGCATTCTGCATCTGCAAAGTGTTTTTAGTCAAATCTACTTTATTTGATAGAATAAATTACACTTGAATATAATATATAGTTTCAAATTATTTCAATTATTAAGCCACAGACTATACAGAAAATACTGTGTGTTATATGTCCTTAAGAACAAAAATAATTTCTTAAATTCTTTTTTTTTTTCTCTCAGTCACTCTGCAATTCAATCTGTGTTGTCATGCAGTTGTAGAAAGAGTAACATAACTAGTAGAAATTTTATTCTGCAATTTCTCCAAATGGCTATGGAGCTCCATCTCAGATGACATAAATGCTTCTTTATAAATTGATCTTTCTAAAGATCAGGTAATGGTGAAAAAAATACTACAGCAGCAGAATAAACCTAATTGGGCAATATATGTCTCCAGATATACTGCCTTTGGAGGAATACATTGGAAAGTGGAACAGTACTGTGCAGTTCCTATATTTATTACTGAAAGTGAAGATAGATAATATTCATGAAGTTTCCATATACTGAAATTTTCAGATATGTGAGGCACAGCATTATGAGTCCTTTCATTTCAGGAAAAAAATCTGTCAGGTAAGGAAGAGCTGCGTAAGCATCAAACAGAAACCACTGAAATGGGATCTTATCATCCTATCTGTTTATCAGACTTCCCTGCTCATGAAATGACATTTTACTTGTTCAGCTTGAATCCTCCTGATAACATATGTCATATATTCATCTTTTGGTACTGAATCTACTCTAAAATTCTCTATGTTCTTTGCAACTCTGATAAATTTCATTGAAATAAAACTTTGTAATAAAATCAGAGATTTTGTATCTTCAGTCTAAATGTAGTTTATTTTATTGTTACTTTAAAGGAGGAAATATTTTATATTTCTTTGAAATTACAATTAAAAGAAATATCTCCTTTTTTTCCCCATTCCCCTTTGCCAGATAAAATATCTATGCCCTCTAAATATTAGAGGTAACTACTTTACCATGCAGATAAGATGCATGAAAAACGATTATTTTCAGAAATTCTTTCAAACATACTTTGAGTCTTAATATTTTATTAAGCAAAAGAAGGAAAAAAAAAAAAAAAACTATTCGTAAGCTCAGTAAGAACCTGATCAGTGGTGCCCAATCACTCTGAATTTATACTTACGAAAAAAACAATCCTTGTGATATATACACCCTGCAGAACCTGCTTCTTTTTTTTTTTTTTTCTTCCTCAAATTGCTGCATAGACTGTCATTTACCAGGCCATATGGAAAAATTAGATTCTTGTCCTCAGAAGCTGATCTGAGTGGACTGGCATTGCAGTTACTTTTTGCTCTTTATCAAGCGCAATGCCATCTCCAGAGGTTTCTAGGATACAAAGACAGATGGAGCAGTATTGTGGCTGTTCATCTCAATGCCTGTCTTGTTTGAAACCAAAGTCTTGGCTTAAGGGATATGAGAACTCAGCTACCATGGTTCAAAAGAGTCAGATCAAGGTCTTCAAGGAATGTTTTCAATATTGCTTCTTTTTGTTTATGAGAAATTAAATAATTCTTTATCTTCATAAACTTGTACTATGGTCTTTTTTTTTTTTTTTTTTTTTTTTCTTTTTTTTCCTTGGGTGACTTTCTCATCAAGATAAGAACCATAAAATAAACCAATGGACCTTAATTTCTATTTCCCTTGAAAGAGTATTTTTGGTTTTGATGTGAATTGATTAGAAGGAATTGTTTCAGGATTGTACAGTGGAAAATGAACTTATTGAACAAAGATAAAGTTTTTGCCGTTGGTGGGGCTAAGAGAGACGAGAAGAAGAAGAATTACATATTATTCAACAGCCCCCCCTATATTATATCCTATCCAAAGAAGGTGTTTCTTTTGGCATTTTTAAGAGTAGAGGAGCTCAATACGTGTCTTTTCCAGAATTGGTATTGCTTGTTTCTTTTTATTCCTATCTGACTTTAGGTACTGGTATGGTTCATTTCCTAAAAGTATGGAAGGCATTATCTATATGAGAAGATAAAGGCTGTTCTTAACTGTTTGAAAATATAGTAAAACAGAGTGAAGTCAGGGATAAGTGTCACAGGGGGAGGTAACAAAGAAGCACTACTGACAAACCTGAAGTGTTTTTCTGGATTTTTTTTTTATTTTTTATGAAGCTCATACTTCAAAGAGCATGATGAAAAACATTAGTCTTTAAAAATAAGACTTGTGAAATGTTATTTTGATGACAGTTTTTTAAAGTGGTTTAAATACAATGTCCTGCAGATGTAATTGCACATTTTTCTTTCATGTCACGCAAGAAAGTAATGGCATGATGTAAAAATGACCACGACAAAGTAAATATTACCAAATATTTCTGAAGTATATTAACTTGTATTTCCACACTGCATTTCAAGGAAAGATATGGCAGAATTAGATTTTGTTTTATTGTTGTAAAGTTATGTCAAATTATTTTCATTACAGATCTCAGATGAGTTCCTATGTTAAAGCCTTCTACTTAAATCTATTAAAGAGGAAAAATGATCTGGCAGGCTTCTATTCTCAAGAAAAGCATGCCATAGAAGAAACTCTAAATATTTGTAAGAAATCAGTGGCTTTTTTTTACTTTTCAAACTGTTTCCTCTTATCTCAAAAATGCCATGAGTGCTCATGCAATTTAGAATCAGATTTTATTTTAAAGGATGGGTTTAGAAATAAATATATATGTATAGATAACTAAATGTGAAAAAATAAAAAAGGCTGATTTTATGTGATTCTACTTATTTAGGAGTAATTGTATTATGTTAATAAACAGAAGTAGCTCTTGAGTTAGTGCTAATAGAAACTGTCCGTACTTATAGCAGGAATAAACACAATCATTACAAATATGATGCCTGCTTTCTTGAAAATATCTTTTAATAGCTTAAAAACTCAGGCAAAATTTCACTGATTATGCACAGCTCACAGTTGATCTTAGTTCACAAGGTATGAGCAGAATTGCTTAAATGACGCACCAGTGTGAATGAGTGCAAATTTGTGCCACTGTTCAAAACAAATGCTAAAAGCTTAAGTTGGTGAACAGGTTGTTTGTGTATTTTTTTTGTAGAATGATAAAATTTATCATTTAATTTATTGTTTAATTAATTAAACTCCGTTTCTCTAGAGATTAACAGTTGATATTTTCAAGACAATCTTTATTATTTTCTCGTTTGCTTAAAGTGTCTACAGACAAAAGCAAAGCAGAAAATTACCATATTAACAGACTGTCTATGTCTCTTGAGTTTTCAGTGAGAACATATTCTCTACTGTATCTCCACAGAGAGGAGAGAACACCTTCAGTAAAAACACATTTGTTTTTAAAAATGGAGTGTCAAGTAAGTAAATAGAAATTTACGAATCCAGGTTTATTAAATTTAATAGATCATTAGGTCAAGCTGCCTGGAATTGTTGTGGTGGAAATCCAGATTCTAGTTTTGGCAGATACAAAAGGCAGGGTTCTGGAAGGATAAATTTCTTAAATGAGAAATGTATCGATTTTGGGAGTAACTTAAATGGAAAACATTGTATGGACACAAAAGATTGTGTCCATACAATCAAAAGATTGATAAAATTATGGGAAAGGCAAAGGTGTGTAATGAAGAGATTTATGGAACTCTGAAATGACTGAAGATTACAGGATAGAAGCAAAAATATGAGGAGACAGTCTGATTTCTGTAAGGTAATAAAGCTATTGTTGTATTTGGTGGAAGGCAAAATAGCAAATTCTGACTGAACCTTTTTGCAGCAATATTTTTCATGATCAAAACTGAGAGAAAGATCAAACTTGGGGAAGAAAGTTGAGAATGACCCCTTACCATTTTCAGCACTCTTCTTTTTGCTCACAGTAAATTCCTATCTAGAGGAATTTCATTCTTAGTTGGAAGTGCTACTGATTCCTTTATTTGAAAGTTGTATACCAAGTGGAACTTTTGAATCTTAAATGTCAGTGTTTTCAGTGGATTGGAAGTGATCGCACCATTATTCTGTTTTTTTTTTAAATGTATAGCTTTATAATGTGAAACATGTAAAGCTATGCATTTAGTATTATTTTGTGAAATTCTGAGTTTCATTTTATATTTGTCATGCAAAAACCAGAGAGGGTTTCCTTTCAGTCTTATTGGCTGCTTCTTTGAGTGTATCCCAGAACACGCATAAGTGAACTTCAGAGGCTTGCTGCTTTCACTACTCACAGTCTTGAAAGCAATCTGGGAGTAATAAAGGAACGGATATTTTTTGTTATATATATATATATATCTATGTATAGTCTATATATACATAACATATATATATGTCTAAAATACACAATGTTTCTAATAAGTGTTTCTTTTTAAAAAAAAGATAATGTGAAATTACTTAAAAGTGCCTATGTGAAAGTGAAAGCTTGCACCTGTATATTTTTAATTCAATTTTACATTTATTCTAATGTCAGTAATACTGTAGAAAAACCTTTGCCAAAAAATTAGGGAAAACACGAATTGTTTGCCAGCTACATTAAAAACTAATATGAGTGTAGCTTTCTGATAGCATTATTACTTGTTAAAGCTGCAACTGTAAGAATCGCTTCTTACATGAATGTTAGTTCATAAATTGGTATTTGGTATTCTTCCACCTAGCCAGGAATTAGAAGTTTCATTTTCATTTACCCAGATAAGTTATATTGTAGCACACCATACTGCAATATTATATATCATACTGTAAAATTTGGATTTGTTATAGTATACTAATTTATGCTTTATGACTTCCAAAGTAAGAGGAGATTTCGTGACGGTTAATATGTTTACATGTATAAAATGAATATCGTTCTATCTATTCTGTCTCTCTATTCTATGTCAGAGACAATACAGAAGGTAGAATTCTTGTTTGACTTCTAAAACATAACTGAGATTGCTAATAGTTATCATTATACACTATGCTCCTCTGTTTTCAGCATTATAACACTTGAGATGTTGGCCTTATTTTTAGAATTGGCAAAATCTATGATTTCACAATGTCTGAATTAAACCGTGTTAAAAGGACCTCCAGTGGCTCTAACTGCAATTATACATGAGTAAAATACTTGAGATTTTTTTTTTCTGCTGTTGATGGAATCATTTCTCTTTGAATCTTGCACACAAACTGTTCTCAGTCATTAGCTAGAATTAAGGATCTTTCTTCTACTGTAGAGAAAGTGTAAAGTTCACACAATTGTCTTATGAATTCAGAACTTCATATACTAAGTATGTAAACTTATTCACAGTTCCACAACTAACTTCTGCAATGCCTTCTGTCTGCTGTTTTAGTTCAGTTTGTTTGTTTGTTTTCTACAGCATGCCCTTTCCTCTTCTTTCCTTTTCTGTTGGTAAATTAGCTGCCATGTGGTTCAAAATAGATTGTTTTACTGAAGTCACAGTATATCATTTGAAGTATTCACTTTAAAACAAGAACAAGAACAACAACAAAAATTAAGCCAGATAGCTTGCCAAGAAGAGATAGATCTGGTGTTATGCATTCTTGCTTACTTCATTCTAATCTTTAAAACATTAAATGTGGTTTTAGTAATTAGATTTCCAGAATTGGAATTCCACATATCTCTCTGGAAATGAAAATCAGCCTTCTAGATTTAAATTCCCTTTAAAAGAAATAAAAAGACCCAGTTTCTATCATTCGCCATGGACCAGCTGATCTTAAGTCTTGTAATATTCTATAGTGTGACCTTTGTCACAGAGTACTTGTAAATAGTTCCTTCCAGAGCATGGAAAAAGTAAGAAATCCTAATTAGTCAAAACAGAATATCCAGTTTGTTTGATAGGGAGAGGTTGGGTGTATGAACTTAGAGAACTTTCTTTCTACAAGTCATCAAAAGTTATGAATTAATTCTATTTTCAGAGGAGCAGGTGCCAAGTCATTAAGAAAATTACTCTGTGATATTTAACTTCTGAGCTATTCCATCATTTTTCCCTGAGAGTCACTGTTGCTGAGTGATATATGTGTTGAAATTAACTGTTGAGAATAGACCACACTGACGGTGTGGTGACAGGAGGTGAACTGGTAAACTAGGCATATTGGTGCAGTGTTTGCTAGAGTAGAGAAAGTCAGAATAAGACCTTCATATCACGAAACTGATAAGACTAAATTTATCCCATCCATGAAAAAATAAGCATTTCTGACAACTAATTTATAAGAAACTCAATGAATGATACTCATTGGGCATGTAAAGTTTCAGATTTCGGGAAAACTTTTTTTCCATCTATTCTATCATAGTCTATGCCCCCTGTATGGCATAAGATAAGAAGTCTCATAATGTTAAATACAGCAGTGAATAAATAAATAAATAAATAAAAATAACAAAGTGAAATTCAGAAGGTGGAATGGTTTATATTACTTTACAATTTACTAAATGTCTTTAACATAGAAATGTAGTGAACTTGCAGTCTGTAGGCTTTGGAAAAGTGTTTTATTTTTAGAAGAAAGTCGATCTTACCAGTGGCTGTGATATGCCGATACCTATACCATACCATACAATATAGAAGTATTTGTATGATATTGCATATATGATACTAATCTTAATAGACTGTCAGTCCAGTGATTATTTTTTTATGCTACTGAATTCTGAAAAAAAAGTGTCTTTACACTTCCCAACTTCAAAGCTCATTGGAAATAGGTCTAGAAAATTCAAAATGCTCAGTTTCATGTTCTCTTGGAGGCATAAAAATCTATATTTTGAAACAAAAGATAGTTCACATATTTTTAAGTCTGATTTAGGGGTACTTTGTGCTTTATTTTTTATTATATCTCTTGACTACCTAATCCTTTTAAGCTCAAGAAAATAACTAATTTAATTACAGATCTTAATGCTTATGAAAGGTCAAAGAATCCATACATTTCTGTAGAGTAACCTTTGCCTTCTCTCTTTTTTTTAGAATTTCAAAAAATGTCTACAATATGTCTGTGTAAAGATTAGACATATCTGAAATAACTTCTTGTACAGATGTACTGAATCTAGTGATAACAAAATCATTCTTAGGAAGACTGTATTTAAGTAGTGTTAAATTAAATGTTATCATCGCTTTAATAACTATATAATTTACATTAAAATCCTGTATTTTTATATAGAACTTAATCCACTTTTTAAGCCTACACTATATTAATTTCCTTTAAAATATTCAGCAGGGGAGGTTCTCTAACCTAACTCACATTCCATAGAGATAAATTATTCACTTTCTCCTCAAGATTTGATTAATATGATAAACTAATAAAAATTAGAGACTTTTTTGTATCTTTACATTTTTTCTTACTATTTCTGAGATATTGATACAGTGTATATCGATATGATAGTTATCTTTAAATGTTCGTATCTTAGGGAACAAAGGTAATGCATTGTAGGAAAAGCCACCCTACAGTCTTACTTCCTCTGTGAGAGCTCTTAAATGTTTAGCCTTTGTATCTGAAATACTTTCTCACAGTGGAGAAAAAGGCACCTCTGTTGGTACACGCAGAGGAAGAAAAGGGTAAACAGAGATCAGAGCAAATATATCATTCTTATATACACACTAAGGAGGTTTTAAAATAACTATTTTTTAGAACATAATGTTTTCTTCATGTGTAACAAATAACTGTATGTGCATAATTCGGACCATATAGAGCAGTCTGGCTAGCCTACACAGGACAACTGAGACAGACAAGAGAAGAGGACGATCCATCTACAAAACAGGAAAATACTTACAAGGCACCCCATTTGGCTTTTGTAAATCAGATTTGTCCTATCTTTGCATCTGGTAGTCAGACTGTCCCTTTCCTGAGAAAAAGGAACATGATATACACCTTAGCTTGAATATATACCCTAACTCGAATAAGCTGTTAGTTCCTGGTAGTTTCCATATATGAAGGATGGAATATCTCATATTGTTTAGAGTTGTGTTTGTAGATAATCTTTAAAAAATCAATGACTAAAAAATAAATCAGTGGGGAAATGGCATGATCTAGGTATTTTTCTAAATAGAGGCAGAGGTAGGTTTCAGATAGCAGGCCACTCTTTCACCATAACAGAGTAATTGCCTAAGATTCACAAGTTCCCACTTCTATTACCTTCTATTACCTATTTGAGCTGGACTCCCCTCAAATAAATCTAATGTTGAAGTAAAGCTTCTGAAACATGTCCATACGGTGAAAAGAGAAGGGATAAAAGAAAATGTTTTAAAGAGGAACCTCTGCACTGACACGGGATTTGGTAAATACATCTTTTCACAGGAAGAAAGTTTGCTTCCAAAAACTGAGTCCATCCTTACTTTGAGGAGCTTGATTCTCTTAGTTTTAAACTGTGCCCAGAACTCAATTCAGATGTGTTTCTCTCAGCTTACTTTGTTCCTCATCTCATGAAAAGTCCTGTCTTCCTTTTTTATATATATATTTAGAAGCATTAGCCTCAAAATAAGGAGGTTACAGTTCCAAGGGTGATATTTTTTTCTTCTGCCTTGAAACAGGATTGGATTAGCAGTGGAGGAAGTTTCTTTTTAATGTTAATTTGCCTAGTCCTCTATACTTACAGGCTGGATTTAAATTAAGAAAATAGAAAATGTGTGTGCAAGCAGAAAGAAGCACGAAAAAGAAAATTCTTCCAACTTTGAATTTTTAAAACAAAATTTGAAAAGATTTTTGATTTTCAGTTAAGCAATGTCTTGCAGTCCTGCCAGCTGCTTGATTCAGCTTTGTAGATCGTGCATTTCAATCCGTGGTTTACAAGTATTGTTACTAATCACTAATTAGTTAAGCCACAGATTTAACTTATTACTTGCAGAAAACCAAATTTTTTTCTTAATTGAATTAAAGAACTAAATCTCTGTGGCAGATTTAGGGAGATGTTACAATTTTTAACTGTAGGCTGACACAGGAAACAATTGAATTTCATAGAAGAGTAGATGCAGAAAAAAGGCATCCGAAACAGATTTGGCTGTCATCAAATAAAGTAAGCATCTGTCCTGGTATTAAATAAACATGTAAAGATGAAAAGGTAGAATTGCGTAACTCTCTGCAACTTCTTGAATGAAATAAACTGAGATTTCCAAGATTTTCATTATCATAAATTAAGTAAGAAAATTGAATAAATTATTGATACTATTTTTAGTGTACATATGTGAGCACTGCTTCTCTTCTTTGTACATATTATTGTCATGATAACTTGATTTTTTTATTCATGTTGTTGGGTGCTTCTATAAAGAATTGTATGCAGTGGGACAAAATGATTCTCTAAATGTAAGAGTTACGGCTTCAACTAAAATGGAGAGGGAATGAACAGACACAAACAAGGAAAAATCAGAAAGGTGAAAATAGCTTTTAATCTTCAATTGATTTTATTACTCTGTGTTCACAAAGCACATATCTGAGAAGTTTTCCCAAATTGATTTTTTCTCACCTTGTATATGCTGTATGTGTATATAATATAAATAAACATTATGCTGTGCAAGTGAATATTCTTTTAATCTAAATGAATATTCAGGTTGAAATATCAAAAAAATATGAAAATATGTAGTGGGGCATTCCTATAGGCTGCCCAGAATTCCACCCACAACTTTTATTCACTGCTGAGAGTGCAGAGATTTTTATGTTGGAATGATCAGAGCACAAAACTGCAGCCATTACTGGTGTTAAACGGGGAACAGAGGAGCTGAAAAATGTGGGAACAGATTTGGAAGTTTTAGTAGAATGTACTAGGAAGTGTTAACAAAAAATAGCTATTATTTGACCACTTCAGGCCACTACTAAAAAAACACTTATATAGTGAAGCCTCACAGAACTAGTGTCCTTCTTTGTTCCTCAGTGTTTAATATGTAGTATGTTTATACGGACTTCATGTCATTTTTTGTCTCAGGAAAAGAACTTTGAACCTTAAATACAACTGATTGGAAAACATTGAGGTTTCAGTATATAAAATACTTTCATAGTATGGCAAGCATATGGCAAATTTCTTCTCCTAACTTTCACTTGCATTTTTCCTTCTCTTCTCATTCTTCTCTTTTCTGCCTTTCTTCAATGAAATATACAACATATGTTTCCATTAGCTTAAAGAGAAGAAAATTTTAGCAAAGTGAAAGAAAAAGATGATTTTAACAGCTTTACATATTTGAGCAGAGAAACCACCAAGATGGTCCCAGTCAAGAGGGTTTGCATTAGATATTCTGACTAGTTACAATGTGAAGATACAATTTGTCCTTTAGAACACTAGTTTTCCTGTTCTAAGGCACTCAGCAATGGTTAGATTATATATATATATATATAAAAATACTTCTGCTATATTCATCTTGCATTTTTTATCATGATCATAAAATATATATATATATGCTCTGTTAGTGTCCTTATCTCAAACATGTTCCCTCAATCCTAAATGCAGTATGCTGTAATAATCTTTCTTCCATCTGTTCTAAGACTAATGAACTATGTTTTTGTTGTCACTAACCCTGTTGCAATACAAATTTCAAAAAGTGTGTGTATGTGTTTTTTTTCTATTTAATCAGCCTAATTTAAGAAATTTAGCAAAGCTGTAAGGCAAAGAAATGACATTATTTCTGTCTATAGAGACCCACTGGAATAAATCTTCTTTTTCCAGCATAGATCCTTATTTTTTACTATTTGATTGTTTAGTTAACACATATTAATGGCTGATAATTATAACAGCCTTTTATTCACAAAGTTTCCTTATAGACTTTTTAATCCAACATACAAAAATATAATTTTAGATAAAATTCCCAGACAGTGTCTAATATTCTCTAAGAGATCCAAAAATAATCTTATCTGAACTACAGTGGGAAAGCAGAAAGTAAAGGCTCTTTGAAAGGGAAATTTACGTACAGATACAAGGACAAATGAAAACCTGCATGGGTAAAGTATAGCAAATCATACTGAGTGAGAACAATCAGAGGTGGTGATCTACCAAGAGATTCATTTTAGCTTCAACATTTGTCCCCCACCCAAAAATGCCAAAAAGAAAGATATAGAAATTTGTGAGAAGTGCTTTCTTGCCCCCAAATCCCTGGAAAACTGTGACAGTGAATCTGTCACAGTGCGTCTGTGTAACTGTGACAGTAAGTCTGTACCCAAATGAGTATTTTGCTTTAGAGCAAGAATCAACTAAGCTGGAATCTATTAATCATAATGGTCTATATTTCTGCTGATGCCCTTGCTAAACAGAAAACTTCTAGTATTTGAAAATATGCTTAATTGTTCAAAGTAACAGAACTCCAATTTTTAGCTAAAAAGTATGTACTTTTTGAATCAGGTAACTGAGAATGTAGTTTATTTGTCAAGCAGCATGTACCCTAGTATATGGCCTTCAAGATGGCAAGGCAAATACAGGGAATTAATGTTGATTCTTTTGAGCATATAAGTTGGATGAAGGGGACTGAAATGGTTTTAGGTAAAATGAAGAATAGAATTCTGAGAAAAGATGTGGCATACCTCTAAATAATTAGTTAATATTTCAAAATACTTTAAAACTAAGGAGAAACAGAAGAAAATATTTAGGACGTTCGCTTGGTTCTCATTCACTGAGCTGCCATTAGTGTGCTACAGTTACATTATGCTTATGACTCAGTACAATTTGTAGAGCTTCCCACAAATGAATTTGGCTCAGCTGTATCACAGCCTGCGGCATGATAAGAGTATTAACATTATAAGCCTTATCTCTGTGTATTGAGCGTGCTAAGTTTTTGATGAAATCACAGTGTCTCCCTTGTGTACACTGAAATTGCTTAACAGCACCGTTTATGCAAATAAGTTATACAGTTAATTTATGTTAAAGAGGTTTAATTACTCTACAAAACTGACTTTACTATAGTACACCCAATTATTTTAAGTTGTAAAACAGAGATTTTGGAGATTTCTTTGAGGCCAGTTAACCTAAGAAATAATTAATTTTTGGCACCAGAATTTTAAAAATAAAATGGTTAATAAACCAGAGAGTTTTTCAGTGCCAGCATATTCTAATATCACATGTAATTAATAGGAGTGCTCATATATTTGAACACTCTGTGTGTGAGAGTTTGTGTGCATATGAATTTGAATGATTATTTGAATGAATAAAACTCTGATGTGATATGTACCTTCCCTAGTAATTTCTGTAAATTACATTTTATCTGTATATCAGAAATTTGGTAGTATTCCTAGGCATGTTAATCCTATGATTGAAAATAGTGGTTTACCTTCTATCTTTTGCTATTACTAATTAATAGTATCAGATAATAGTTTTGATGATAAAAAATTTTATCTTGAGGCTGCAGTTACAGTAGGTCTTTGATGTTCTTTTGTGAGAAACATGTGAGGAATAATTGGAACCAATATGTAGACTGTCATGTACATACTAATAGACCATACACTGGTGCTATGCAAGTTAAGTTCTTATCTTTTTGACTATAATGAATATTTGGCAAAGTACCAGGAATTTACTTGTAGCAACTGTATGTGATGTGGATTTGGGTAAATCACCAGCTAGAGAAAAAAAAAAAAAGCTAGAAAAATAAAGTATTTTCTATTTTTGCTGCTTCATCCCACAGTGTAATGCATGACTAAGCGAAAAATATATAGTATGGTGAAGTGAACACTTTGTATAAATCTACATCACAATGTGTTTAGACAGCACAAAATCTTGGAGATCCACAGGCTATTACTAATCTTCTGATAGACAGATATACAAAGGATTCATTCAAAATGTCACTTGCCTTTAGATCACATATGTGATGAGCTTCTTTGCCTGTTTTCCTTCCTTGCTTCCTTCCTTCCTTGTTTCCTTCCTTTCTTTCTTCCTGACCTCTTTTTCATTTACTTTCTTTGTCTAAAATGTATGAGAAGTTTTTGCACTTCAAGTGCATAAAATTCAAAATAACAAGTACATGAACTGGTCATAAATATTCATATGGTTTTGATTTCTCATGCCAATCACATGGTACTATCATGTTTCCTGATTAAACAGTGCAAGACATTCAGATGCAAGTGTAAAAATGCAAAATTCAGTGTCCATGAAATGTTGACATAAAAAGTATGAAATTATCTGTCAGAAATTATTTATAATGAAGGTTAATTGATCTCCACCAGGTAAAGCACACTAGATTTTCCCTTCCTTTTTCCTACACATAGCAGAAAACATCTGTTTATTAGCAGAAACAATTTAATTCTTTGCAATAAATATTATCTCTCTGTAAAATTAATAATGCCCTTCAAGTGCATCAGTAGTTGGGGAAAAAAAAAAAAAAGACTTGATAAATCCCGCAATATGTAACAGCTTTTGCAAATTCTTTCTTTTTCTTGGTGGAGATAAGACTAAAAGAACTTTCAAAACATTCTGTTCTAATATATCTTAGCTGCAAAAAAAATTGTACTGTTTTAAGAAAGAAAAGCCCCAAAGCTTGCATATCAGTAGTTCTTGAGAGCAGACATATGCCACTATCTTTTCTTTCACCCAGAGTAATTTAGAGTGTAAGAGAAAACTCTTACACTCATATATTGTTTAAGAAAAAAAAAATGTTTTAGCATTTCTAGAAGGAAAGGGGAAAAGGGAAAGGGATAGGAGGATAGGAGAGGAGAGGAGAGGGG
>JAWLRI010000157.1:4058521-4068850 GCA_034781795.1 Crypturellus tataupa
GAAATTGATTAAGTGTTCTGATATGTCTATGGATATCTGTGGCACTTTCAAAAGGAATGGAGATAAAAATGAAATTTGCAAATGTTGTGACAGACTGACTGTAAATCAGACAGCTACTTTCACAGTGAGTATGACTAAATTCTCAGGAGGTGGAATTATTGGTGCCAGGAAACATTATTCATTCTTCGCCATGGTCAACTTTGCCTTGCAGTATAGCCAAGGCCATTATTATTTTTTAAGTGTCTACTTCAGTAATATTCAGCGCTCACTTGGAGAAGGTCTATGGACTACTTTTGTGGCAATGTATAGATTTATCATACTGAATATTAACCAGATTTAACCATTTAGGTTCTGTTTGACTGTAGAAAAGAGAAAAAAAAAAAAAAAAAAAACGAAAAAGGGAAGAAGAGAGGGGATAAGAGGAAGACAGTGAAAGAGCACCTTTTTCCCCCTCACTGGCTAGGGATATTTCAAGGTCATATGTAGTTTGAATAAATTCTGAAATGTAGCTGCATTTATTCATTTTTTTTGCAAACTCATACAAAAATCAACAATTCTATAGCAAAAAAAATCAGTAACATATGTGCTGTAATTGGGCCTCACTGAAATGTATGTAGTAAATAAACTACTCAGGGATGAGTCTTACACCATCTAACCCTTCTGAGCCTGCAAATATTAAATTGTACATTTCAGGAGCCAAAATTTCATTTAAATCTTAGTGTACATTCAATCACATCTCCCACTTGAGATACAATGTCTCTTAAGTGATAAAAAATTTAAAGGGAAAAAAAAAAAGCTTGACATAGTAGTTATTGGATTGCAAAGAAACTGATAAATAGCAAAGGGTCATGAGCATTATTGGCTTGCAAGTAAAAGAACTGTAGTATAACAAGAAGTTATTTTCACCAGCCACTCATCCGATTTTTATGCCAAGGATATAATTTTATGATACTTTTAACAGGAATTCTTTAAAGAAAGCTCCTTTATTTGCTTGTTCTGTATGCTTATTTTCTGTGCATATTTTTGCCGTATTTTACCTCAATTTTCATAATTCCTACAGAGTTAGAGTTTCTGTAATGTTTATCGTGTCAATAATATAATGGATAAAAGAACCTAAGAGTTGAGGATGACTATTACCTAAATTACTCTTATGGAAAGAACCAAAGAATGTACAATTTTATTTTACTTTGGGGGGCACAACGAGGAAAAACTCTTCTTTGCTATTTCCATTTTATTTCCTGCTCTAATAGTAAGATGAACTAAATTGTGTTTGGAAAAGTATGAAGTCCATTTTGCATTACAACATGAGGAAGAAGAGAACGTCCTCTGAATTTTCATTTTTAATAACATTAGTTTATTATTAACATTTTTAATTAGTATTTGGCATTCTTGCATCACATTGCCTATTGGAGATCAAGGGTTGGGTTGAGGATGAAGAAGGATGGGAATAAAACTACTGAAGTGAAAGGGAAAAAAGAGTATAAGAAGGTCACTTCAACTATCATAGTTGGACAGCTTAGAAGCTTGTTTACACCTGCCTTCACTTCAATTGTCCTGCATGCAAGATCTTTTATGTTTTGTTAATTATCTGGAAAGATACTTTTGTCTAAGAAGGTATTAATTTGATAGGGGAGGGGATTATGTGTTTGTTTGTTTGTTTGTTTGTTTGTTTGATCAGGGTGAAGTTTTTCATCTGCTGTTTGCTACAGATGGAGATTAATCCATTAATCTCTATAATTCTCCCTTGCGATTTAAAGAACTATCTTTATTTTCCAATTTGCACATCTTAGTTGTTATTTATAAGTTTCCTCTTCTTTAAATTACTTTTTCACATAAGAAACTCTTGGAATTTTTTGTTTGTTTGTTTGTGTAGAGAATAGGCAGACGATTTTGATAATATTTTTATGGTGCATTCTGGTAGCAGCTCCCATACAGAAAATGCTGAAATAATGAAATGCTTATGAGAATGCATATTCTAAATTATCAAAGTCTCCATTGATAGACTTTGTGGAACCTTTGTCACTTGCTTCTCAGTTAGAAAATAGCAATTTTACCTAAAGAATTACAGTTATATACACACACAGATATATATTTTTTAATTTCTTCACTTATCTCCTTTTATCATTTAATAAAAATATTTTCAGAAGAAACTAGGGTATTCGAGACAGTAAGCAAAAGAGAATACATGCCGTATAATAATGAAATAAAAGGAAGGAGAGAAACAACACAATGAAGTAACATCAGTGAGATCTCTCATACAAATCCTTTCTGTGTATTTCTGGATGAATTTTGTTTGTTTGTTTGTTTGAAGTGTTGACATAATGACTAATCTCAGCAACTAGAAATGTTAATCAAAATTGTCTTAAGCTGTTCTAGATATAGACATGTGGATGTATAAAAATATATATCTCTAAGGGGTTTCAGGAAGATTACAACATTATTAAATACCCTAATATTACCAAACTAAGTTGGGATATAAATATAAAATCGAAAGTATTAATTTTAAATAATGGATAAATAGCTTATTCTCACTGTTATGGTAACATGCTCTCACTTACTGACTCTCACCATTACTTGTAGGGCTAGGGGCCTTCAACTGGGACCCAGAAGTTTAGTGTTTTTTTTTTTTATTTTTTAAACAGAGAATTTTTTTTTGTTTGAAGGTCCTTGAATATCAAAGGATATCAAAATAAAGAGAGAATTAACATAAAGACATAATGACAAAACATTATGGGACAAAACAAAAGGGAAAAGTACTATGTGTAAGATTACAGGCTTCTAAATGTAACATGAGATCACGTTTCACATGCAAAGATATGAATAAGGAGTGAGAAGCGTTTTGTAATTATATAAAATTAAAATATGAATAACATGAATAAACAGTGACATTGAAAAAAAAAAAACAGTCTGAATTTTTGCAATTTTTTTTGTATTTGCACAATCTATTAGAGGTAGAAAGGTCTCCTTGGGGAGGTAGTGGCAAATCTGTCATTTGATTCATTTGATTTACAGTTGACAAAGCACTTGGAAATACAGGGCAGGGAACAAACTTCCATTAGCAACAGTATGGAAGCATCTAACAATCTTCCTGTTTTTTATTCTGTGGTAGACCACAGAATGGTCACCTTATGAAAATAGAGGCCAAGGCATTCAAACTCTACTTTTTTTCTTGTCTGTAGGATTCACTCCATTAATCATGCCAAGAGAAAAAAAAAAAAAAAACATTTTTTTTTTCTATCTGAATTTTCTTGAAATTGTCACTGTGGTATTCATCTATTGCTGAACTTTTTTTTTTAACATTTAAGGGATCTTGGTTTTCCTGTGACAGCTGCAGTCATTTTAATGCACAATGTCATGAAAGGACAGCACAAAGAAAATATAAAAAGCCAAGCTTCTTGCATATGTATGGCTTGTGAGTAGCTGAGACTAAATTTTGTCGATTTGTGAAGTCTAAAATACAGTTGGGATTACATCAGATTTACCCTTCAACAATTGTAAGAAAAGAGAAATACACATTAAATGTAGCCCTATAAGAAATTCATCTCTCTACTTCTCCTTTAAAGCTATTTTTTCAAGTCTTAGTGTCCTACTTTTTAGCCACGCTTACACTGCAGCCATTTAGAACCATGGTATTGAATATAACAATTCCCATAAACTATGTAAAATGATGTCATTCATTAACCTTGACAAAAATCTTGACATTGATTTGAGCTAATAGATGCAATTATGTTCACATGATTTCAGCAAACTGGAGCAGCATTACTTTACAAAGTTTTAAGAAAACTATTATTTTGCAGAATTTTTTGACTTTGCAGATACTCAGCTAGTTATATCTAAGTATAGGAAAGATTGTGACAATCTTTAGCATAAGAGTATGAGAATAAAGTGCCTTCCCATTTAACAAAATTTCCGCAAACAAGAATCAATCTTTTTTCTCTCTCAGTTTCTGAGATTTGTGCTTGGTATTAAAAAAGTAGTATGCTGTAGAACAAAATTACATATTTTTCTGGAAAACATTAAAGTATCATTGCTTTGGCATATATAAATATATTCCGTGTGTTTTTATATTAGAGTATTTTCACTAGCCATAAATATGGAAAGTGTTGAATTTTTTTTTTTTTTTTTTTTTTTTTTTTTTTTAATATGTAAAAACAGCCAGGAGCATAACAAAGCAAAACAAGACAAAACAAAAAAATGTTTATTTGGTGTTTGTCCTAATTCAGTTGAGGGAAAAAGGAAAAGGAAAAAGAAAGGCAAAGAGGAAGGGGAAGAATAAGGCAAATGGAAAGGAAAAGGAGAAAGAAAAGGGAACTGTAAAGGGAAATGGAAAGTGAAAAAAAATATAGGGGAAGGGGAAGAAAAAAGGGAAGGGAGAGGAGAGGAAAGGAGAGGGGAGGAGAGGGAAGATGGAAGGTTGGGAGACAAAAATAGTTTATGGAAATATACTACAACAGTAAGAATATCTCTCAGTTAAATATCAGAGTCTAGAGGTCACATCCAGACATATGTAGGAGCTACATGTTTCTATATAGCCCAAAGTCCTCAAATGTATTTTTAATCGGAGGTAGTACTTCACTTTTGGAAATGCTAGAGAGCATCAACATTCATTTACAGGCTTTTAAACTTACCCTGGTGGTCATTAAAAAAGCTTGTGATTTACAACCCAAGTACTTGGCTCAGTGCTTCACTACTGATGATTTCTCTGTGAATCAGGAAGGGGAAGGTGTGGAGGCCAAAGAGACTACTCTTTGGATCCTCCTTCTCACAAAAGTCCACAGGAGTCCTTTTAGCTCTTGTGACATGAACTTTTAATCCTGTCACCTGCACAGGTCTGCAGCCGCAAGCTGCCAGAATGCGACTATTAATCCCAGGGGACATTGCTAAACTTTCATGTAATAGGATTAACTTTGTCCAGCTGAACCAGTAAGAAATATAAAACTTCAATAAGACTTCATGCCATTTAGTCCAAGGTAAAACTTTCTAAGCCTTGGTATGTAGCAGGTGCAATGGCGTATGTCAGCCTTCCTAACAATAATGGGAAGCAGGAAGGGCAAGATGGTTGAGAGGGAGAATGCAGGGACAATTGCAAGTGGCTATTGTCCATAATTGTCTCTTTCCTTTTTATACTTACTGGTGGAATATGCATCCACAATATGGCAACAGGCTACAGAAGTTCAGTACCTGTGGTGGTATTGCTGCTGTGCAGAAGAAAAAGAATTGAGAAATATTTATCCACTCATATTCCAGGAAAATGAAATTTCTAAAATCCTGATATTTTTTATTTTAAAAATATTATAGTTATGCATCATTCTACACTACAAGTATATGGTCACTAGAGTGCATCTTTTAAATTTCAAATCATTCTGCCTCTACGAGGATTCATGGACTATTGCATCTGACAAAATCTTCACCTATGGCATCTGACAATATTTGATACATTAGCAGTTAGTGTCTAATCTGCAGCAGTAAACTCTTCATGACAAGTTAAATACTGATATGCCTAACTTAGTATGAGTGAATACATCAGACTTGTGAAAAAGACATCACACAAAACCAAAATATAGTAAATTTTTTGAGCCAAGTGTAAAATTTTGCTTTTTATCCTTCTTCCTCTATCAGTACAGTAGATTGTAGTACCTCCAATCAGAAGAGGTATTTTTCAAGAAGATCTTTAGAATTTCAGTCTGCAGTGATATTATGAAATATTCCTAGTGTTTCACCTTCGTGAGGGAGATTAATAAAATTTGTGTAAATTTTTTGACATTGAATTATCTTTGAATTTTTAGAGATCTGTTCCTTAGCATTTAAGGTTTTAAAGTGTTGAAATATTTAGAGGTGATTATTGAGGTCTTTGTTTGTTTGCTTCTTGGAAATATAGTCTTCAAAAATATAAAAGCAAAAGCTTCAGCTATTTAAGCTTATTTATAAGGTTCTGCCTCAGTCTTCTCTTTCTCCAGTTGGAACAGTCTCAGCTCCCTCAGTATTTTCCTCATTTGAGAGATGCTCTAGTGCCTTCATTTTACTGGCCCTATGCCAAACTCTATCCGGTAGCTATCCATCCCTCTTGTACTGGGTGTGGGGCATCCAGCACTCAAGGTGTGGCCTTACCAAAAGGGCAGGATCACATTCCTCCACATGGTGACAATTCTCCTAATGCACGCCCGGAGATCACTGACCTTCTTGGCCACAAGGGCACATTGCTGGTTTATAGTTGCCATGTTATCTATCAGAACTCCCAGCTCCTGCTCTCTAGCAGGTCATACCCCAGACCGTCCTGGTGCCTCCCCAGGAGCAGGACTGGTGGCCAGGTGGATTCAGTATCCAAACTGGGTGTAGTGGCTGACACTCCCAAAGGCTGTGCTGGCATTTAGAGGGATTTAGACAGTGTTGAAAAGTTGGGCTTAGAAAAACCTCATGAGGTTCAATAAGGACAAGTACAGGATCCTGCACCTGCAGAGGTAAAAAAACCCAACACTAGTACAGATTAGGAGTTGACCTACTGGAAAGCAGTTCTGTGGAGAGGGATTTGAAGTCCTGGCTGACAACAAGTTAACCATGAGGCAGCGATGTGCCCTCGTGGCGAAGAAGGCCAATGGATTCCTGGCCTGCATCAGGATGAATGTTGTCAGCAGGTTGAGGGAGGGGATCCTGCCCCCCTCCCCAGCTCTGGTGAGGCTGCACCTGGAGTATTGGGGGCAGTTCTGGGCTCCCCAGGACATGAGGGACCAGAGAGGGAATCGCTTCTAAAGAGCATCCAGCGTAGAGGGACAAAGATGATTAAGGGATTGGAGCATCTATCATATGAGGAAAGATTAAGCCAGCCGGACCTATTTAGCCTAGAGAAGATGGAGAGGTGATCTGATCAACATGTACAAATACCTGAGGGGTGAATGTAGGGAGGATGGGGCCAAACTCTTTTCAGTGGTGGTCTGTGATAGGACAAGGGGTAATGGGTACAAGTTGAAACACAGGAAATTCCATCTCTCATAATTTCCTTATTGCAAGGATGACAGAGCCCTGGCACAGGCTGCCCAGAGGGGCTGTGGAGTCTCCTTCTCTGGAGATCTTCCAAACCCACCTGGATGCCACCCTGTGCCCAGAGCTCTAGGTGTCCCTTCTTGAGCTGAGGAGTTATAGATGATCTCTAAAGGTCCCTTCATCCTCAACTATTCTGTGATTCTGTGAGGACCCTTCACTTGCCTCTGCTGAAGTTCTCCTTTGCCTATCAGAGATCTCTCTGCCCATCAGCCTGTCTAGGTTCCTTTGAATGGCAGCACAGCCCTCCGGTACATTAGCCACTCTTGCCAACTCTTATCCTACCTCACTGTCCACTGAGATGGGTGGACCCTTCCTGAGCTTGCATACAAGAATATTATGAGAGATCGCTCCAAAAACCATCCTGGAGTCAAGGTAAACAACATGTACTGCTCACCCTTCATCTACCCAGTCAATCATTCCATTATAGAAGACCTTCAGGTTAGTTCAGCCTGATTTCCCCTTGGTGACTCCACGCTGCTCCATATCTACCTTTTCTGTATCCTTTGTTGTTCATTCAAGGAGTGTCCTTACTAGCAATACATCCCATTTTATTAGTGACAAGTAAAAATTCCTTATCTGGTAAGATGCCCTAAAACACATCAAGCCCATATTTTGAGTTCATTATGTTTTCAGTGCTTGAAGTAGTTGTGAGATTTGTACATAGCTGAAGCTGTATAAACTTGGTTGTCATCTTGCGGGAATATATACTTGCAACTTGATACCTTACATCAGATTTTAAAATTATATTCATCAAAATGCATTCATTATTCAAAGGACTATTGAATAATTATTGTAAGGGGAAAGTGACTACCTTCCCTTAATTTACTGATGTTCTTTGTTCTTTCATCATGGAACTCTTTCTTTTTTTTCTTTTTCTTTTTTTTTTTCTTTGTCTTTCTCTCCTAGACTGGTAAAATTAACCATCATTTCCAACAGCTGCTCTGTTTCCTCTTGAGAAAATTGTTTTTCTCTTTTGCCTTGTTAGAATCCAGACAAATGTTTCTCCTACCTTAGGATATGAAGCACTGTAACAGCTGAGACAGTAAAGACGACAAGGAAAGATATCTTTTAGAGAATTTGTATATTTTTAGAGCAGTTAGCCTATAATATTTCACTTCCTACATTTACATAAATAGCTTTATTTTGACCTTAAATAAAACATTCAAAATGTAACCAAAGCAGTCATGTTAATGCATATTTTGATTGCCTTTGGAGAATTATTTTAATGTACATTTAGTCATCCTTTGTATGTAACATTTATAGTTTTAACATTTTTCAAATTTTTCAAATTTTCAAATCTGTGACTCAGCACTGGCAAAACACCTAACCAGTTTAATAGTATTTACATATTTTTGTACATATTTTAATTTTGATAAACCATCTATAAGGCTTTATCTTTTACAATGAACAACTGAGGATAAAGCTGTGGCATAAGATGATCATGTTTCTTTGAAGAAGTATGGATCTAGAGCTCCCTCTGCAAGAGCTGCAAATTATATTGTGCATTAATCTCCTTTTGTGAAAATATCATGTATGATTGATTCTTCAAAAGGTGTAAACTCTAGAAAAAAAATGTGAGCGTTAGCCCTGAACTATATTCACAAGCTTTCCAGAATACTTTATCTTCTTTTGATTTTTACCTAGTCTTAGTCATCAAAGCTCTGTCAGTGTGTGCTTTTTTTTTTTCTTTCTTCCCAAGAAAATGATATAAAAAAAATGTATTTTATTCCCATGGAATAGAAACATAAGTACATAAGTTTAATTTGGATTATTAAAATGTAGTCTGCTTTTTAGACAATATAGTAAATTTAAATATCATAAACATTACTATACAGAGATAAGACAATTCAGGTTTGTAATGTAATAGTTACCTTTTGTTGCTATCCAGATGTCAGATGAAAAACTACTTTTTGTTTGCTAAAGATGTATCCATCGACAAAAGTGTATTTCAATAGTTATGAGACCAAGTCTATTTTTCTCCTGTTCTTACTAAAATTACAGTACCTGTGAGCTGAGACATTCTTTCGTGGTTGGTTTATTATGCTGAGAGATGAGAGAGCTGTCATCAGCAATTAATTCTTGCAAATGTCACAGGAATAAAATATATAAACTTGAAGAAAAAAAATCACAGTTTTTTTAGCCGTTTGTCTGAAATTGGAATGGTGTGAAGGAGATGCTGAAAGGGTAAAGCAGATTCCAAGAGAAAATTGGCTATAAATACAAGTTGGCCTACTTATTTCTTATTCTATAGTTCGTTTATATTTCTTGAGTAATAAGGAGGATGATCAACACATTAGTATAATTGGGAATATTGTGCTAAAGGTGGAGGTGATGGGGCTATCCATTTCAAACCCAACTGATTCTACTGGAGGGCGAACTCCAAAACAACAGAAATCCCTCCACCTTTTATCTTTTCTTTGCTTCAAAGTCAAGTATCTTATAATTTCATTAGGTATTTATGAAAAAAAGGTGCATGTTTGTTTATGTTTGTGAGTAAATATACTAGAACAATACCCAGTCAGTTCTGTAAGTATATGATACCTTTTTTTTCTTCCAATGAACTGAATATCAAGCAATACATTTTGTTTCATGATAGTGAATTTCCTTGTTCATTTTTCATGTGTTTTATCAGAAGAAGTTGCACCAGTTTTGCAGCACTGTCTTCTCTACCTTATGGCAAATTACCAAAAAAAAAAAAAAAAAAAGGAATATACTGAGATTAATTTTATCCCCCTTAAAATTCTGTTTTAAAATATGACCTCAGGAATTGTATTTGCCTCACTTGCATCTCACAACTATAGCTCAGCTCTATACATTCATGACTTAAAATACATCATATTGTTCTCATTCTGTCTTTAATGGAAATGTGATGCAGTGCAATCTATTTCTATCTTTGAAAGATGTTATCTCAGACAATTATTTTTGGTGTAGGTGAATATATTTGCTTTTGCATGAGTAATAGGGCCAAAGCCACAAAAAGGGAAAGGGCTCATTTATTCAAGTAACTAAACTCAAAACCATTAGGTTTAATAATATATGATATAAAAGGAATATCTGCTATAAAATTATATAAAAAATGATTTTGTATTTTATATATCAGAAAACTCAGGTGGTGAGAGGGAAAAAGATTTTTGGATGTTATGCAGTTTCACTATTCTTTATATATTCTAAACCTTCTCTGTAAGCTCTGAAACTCACTGTGTCTAAGGGACAGTTGTCTCGCATTTTCGATACTTAGTGATCATAAAGGTAGTGTATGATTAGCTTAATGGTTATAATGTGACCTTATGT